>JAPYZK010000641.1:0-44494 GCA_030522785.1 Platygaster equestris
ATTTAGAAAATTGCGAAAATTCTTAGATTTGAAAAAATTTTGTGAATTTTGAGATTTTCGGAGATCCTAAGAATTTCGAAAAGTTTGATGAATTTTCAAGTCTCGAAAATTCTCAGAATTTTGTAAATTCCAAGAACTATGCAAATTTCAAGCATTCTGGAGATTTTGAAAAATTAATAAAAAAATACGAAAATTCAGAAAAATGTGTACATATTTTAACAAATTCATAAAGTTTGGAGATGCAGAAGTTTTGAAAATTCCTCAAATTCTTCTCATTTTGATAACTTTGGAATTTTGAGGACTTTTTCATTTTCGTGATTTCGAATAGTTCAGGAAATCTGAGAAATTTCATTAGGTAACAAATAATGTTAAAAATTTTGAGACTTTTGCAAACTTTGGAAATGTTCTGAATTCATAAAGAATTGTGCACATTCGCAAAATTATGTAAATTTCAAGCATTTTAAGCACCAGTTTTCTAAAATTAAAAAGTTCTTCGAATTCATAAACATTTATCAATGTGTTTAAACGTAAAAAAATTGGAAATTTTGTTGTTTTCAGAATTTCAACAATTTCGAAAATTCAAGTCATTCTGAATATTTCGTCACAATTTTAAAAATTTCAATAAATCCTCAAGTATCTCGGAAATTTTTATATCGTTTAATCGTTAGATAATTAAAATTGTCATGTTTTCCATTATTTTCTGAACATTTTTTATTAATTTCTATTCATTTCCATACGACACAATTATATGCAAATTAAAAACTTTCTTCTCCTTATCGCCAAAAAGGACTCCCGTATTTGAAGAGCCCTTTTTTGAAATCCTTATGAAATTTGCAGAGCTCATAAGATTTTTACATATTTTCAAGATTTTCCCTTTTTTCAAATTCCGTCCCATGGCAATCAGAGGTTACGGGCCCTTAACCTCTCCCCCTAAAATTGAATAATTTATAATCATAATTCCTAACCTTCTCATAAATTAGACCTTACAAGATTTTGATAAGGTTACGAATTCACAAACAAAAAGAGACAAAAACAAACAAAAAAAATTATAAAACTGACCTTGAAACTGCATATCAAACCTGACAAATATCGCTCGATTTCATTTCCCGACAAATTTATACGAACAACCCAGATAAAGTCAGACAAACTGAGGTCATTCAGTTCCTATAACCGTCTTATCGTCATGATTACAACCAATTTCGGATAACTTAAAGCATAGGTACTCTAATTAGTTTTCTTTTCGTTGACTGGTTGTGAATTGTGGTTAGTTTGACCTAGTTTCGCGGGGTCGAGTTTTCAATCTCACGTTTGGAACTGCTTTGTAATTGTGTTCTGCATGAGTTTTCACGTTTGATTTTGACTTCATGATACGATGTAATTCGAAGTTTTTATGTGTACTACGTATTTTTTTACACGGTTGTTCAAGAGAAGTGATATCGTGGTTTTATGTGTGTACAGAGGTTGCCTTTGTCAATGTGCTTTATAGGTTTATATCGAGCATTTTTTTACACTGTTTTCAGGTTGAAATTTTTTCGAGGTCATGTGTGATAGATTTGAAAAAGTTCCGATCATTTTGGAGAAGTTTACGTATTTTTGAAGGTTTCCAGAATTTTTTTAATGAATAGTAAAATTTTAGAAGAGTTTGGGGAAATTTATGGCATGTGTGAACATTTGGAAAGATAACTGAATTTTTTAGAGGATATTTTAGAGACAGATTGAAGAAAGTTAAAAAAAAAGAGTAAGGGTGTATGTGTTTTCGAGTTGAATCCAGGTCTATGCAGTTTTTTCGTTGACAATTTAAGTTAAGTTAGAGTCAGGTTGTCTAATGACAGTTTTATTTAATCCGGTTTGTTCGCAATTTGAGTCAATTTGGTTTATTGGCAGTTTGAGTAAAGTTGGTTCATTGGCAGTTACAGTTAAAATGTTTTTTGACAGTCGGAGTTGACTTTTTTGTTGACAGCTTGAGTGAAATCAGACTGGAATCGAGTTGTTTTGTTGACAGTGTAACTAAAGTCATGTTGTTAATAGTTTGACTCAAGCCATTTTGTTGACAATTTGACATGAGTTGTTTTGTTGACAGTTTGACATGAGCTGTTTTGTTGACAGTTTGACATGAATCGTTTTGTTGACAGTTTCAGTTGAATTGGGGTCAAGTTGTTGAATGACAGCTTGAGTCAAGTTGTTTTGTTGACAGTCTAAGTTGAGTTGTTTTGGCGACATTCAAGTTAAGTTGGTGTAAAGTTGTCTACTGACAGTTTGAGTCAAGTTGGTTTGTTGGCAGTTTGACTCAAGTCGTTTTGTTAATAGTTTGACTTAAGTTGTTTTGTTAACAGTTGAATTCAAGTTGGAGTCAAGTTGTCTAATGACAGTTTGAGTCAGTTACGTTTGTTGGCAGTTTGAGTGTAGTTGGTTCGTTGGCAGTTTGAGTCGAAATGTATGTCAACAGTCTAAATTGAGTCGTTTTGTTGACACTTCAACTCAAGTCGTGTTGCTTATAGTTTGACTCAAATCGTTTTTTTGACAGGTTGACTTGAGTCGTTTGGTTGACAGTTTGACTCAAGTCGTTTTGTTTACGATTTGAGTTGAATTATCAAGTTGTTTGACGACAGTGTAAGTTGGGTCGTTTTGGTGACAGTTCAGTTAAGTTGGAGTAAAGTTGTCTACAGACGGTTTGAGTCAATTTGGTTTTTTGGCAGTTTGAGTCAAGTTGGTTCGTTGGCAGTTTAACTCAAGTCGTTTTATTGATAGTTTGACTCAAGTCGTTTTGTTGACAGTTTGAGTTAAGTTGTAGCTATTTTGGTACAATGACAGCTTAAGTCAAGCTGTTCTGTCAACAGTTTCTGTCAAGTTTTTTTGTTGACATTTTGAATCAAGTCGTTCCATTGGCAGTTTTAGTCAAATTATTTGGTCGACCGTTTGAGTTGAGTTAAAGTCCGGAGTCAAGTTGTTTTGTTGACAGTTTAATTCAAGTCGCAACATTCCTTGGCTTGAAAAGGCTGTCATGAGCATTATTTTCGCAGTAATCATAGTATGAATCGAAAATTTTTAAGTTTTTGATCCAGAAATGAACTTTTAGGTTAAATAAAGAATGAATATATATTTTCGAGTTGAATCCAGGTCTCTAGAGGTATCTCCATAACACCCCTTAGCTTCAAAAGACTCCAAGTCGGGTTAAAAGATGAATCGATATGTATCTTCGAGTTGAATCCAGGTCTCGGATTGACACCAACAATAGAAATTTGAAACGTCGACGATTCCCATGACTTTCCATGCAGTGCACCTCACAAAAACGTAGAATCCTATATAAGCAATCCGGAAATCTCACAAAATTCCAGACATTCCCATAAGAATCAAACCTGAAATCCAAATCCTCCCGAGCACCAGGCCCGTGAACCTCCTCCTCCCCTCTTCTTCCCCCACGCCCCAATATCCCCTCCCCCCTACCCATTCGGGCCTAGTCTTCTTCCCGTTTGTTCCGCTCGCGCTGCTCGCGGTCATTTAATAACTTCAAGGACGAAAGGGGCCTTAGTCCCAGCAGAGCTCTGCGCCGCGTATCATGTCCTTAGTCCTAGTCGTCTTAAGGCCCGACTTTCGTTGACCCCGATGGGGCCCGGCTAAAGTCAACGGAGTCAACGACTCGCCGCTTTTACCCGGACTCGTTACCGAGGACGCGCTCTTTTCCCCCAGGGTTTCTCGGGTTTTTTCACCTCCGTGTGTACCCGGAAACGCCGTGGCCCGGATAACTCGGCTGCACTGCCTCCGGCTTGCATTTATTTATCGTGCCAAGGTGTGGGTGGAAATCGCGGTTCCAGCGTGTGGTTGATACGGAATACAGTGAAACTCCTCATATTGTCAACTCTGTCTTTTCTCGATTGATCTTGTTGTTGACCCATGGAGAATACAGTGAAGCCTCTCATATTGTACACTCACGGTTTTTTGGACAATACCGTTAAGACTCGATTCTTGTCCTATGTGACCATGTTATCGACTCGTGGACCATACAGTGAAGCCTCTCATATTGTCTACTTTCCGTCTTCGCGTAGATTATTGTCCCATTGAACTCTGTTGTTTACTTATGGAAATTACAGTAAAACCTCTCATATTGCCCACTTGCCAATCTTGTCAGTCTCTCATATTGGCCACGGGTTAACTATAGACTTTAATGGGACAAAATGAGAGGGGAAAAAGACGGAGTGGACATTCTGAGAGGTTTTACTGTACGAGAGAGTGATAAGGATGGAAAGTGGACAATATGGGGGGATTTCCTGTACGGTTTGCGGGGTAGTTTTGGAATAGTTTCTGGGTGTGTGTAGATTCGTTCTGGTGGAATCGAGTGTTTTGGTTTTGAGGATCTGAGACTTTTTTAATGGTTTATCGAGGAGATTCATTTGATGAGTGTTAACTGTATTGTCAGGATTTAAATCGAGAGTCTACTGTATTGAAAGGACTTATATCTAAAGTTCAGTGATGTGTGTTCGAACAAAAACGATAGTGTGAAAAGTACGCACTTTTCCCACGACGTTGGATAACACTTTTTGTAATCATAATTATCCTACAAATGTAAGGTTTTCAAAACTCACCCAAGATTTGTTTCAAAATCCTCACGTACATTAGAAAATCATATTATTACACTTGTGGCGATCTTCATTTCACCCCACAACATAAAAAAAAACGCCTTCGATAAATGACAACAGTGGGGAAAGTATGCACTTTTTCCACGGCGTAAGAGAATCATCATCAAAATAATGGCAAACTGAAATTTATCATACAACTTGAAAAGAGAGCGTTCAAAAAACTACAACAGTGTGAAAAGTATGCACTTATACCACAGTGTTGAATAACAGCACATTTCGCAACTAGTGTTATAATAATTTTCCAATAAACAACAAATGTGACGTTTCCAAAACTCATTCATTCCAGACATCTTAAATTTGTCAAAAAATCATTACTACACTAGTGATGATCTCCGTATTACCTTTCAACGTGTAAAAAGTGCCTGGAATGACGCACAAAAGTGGTCAAAGTACGCACTTTTTCCACGGCGTTGAACAGTTAACAATATGTCTAAAAATAATTATCTTACGAATGTGAGGTTTCCAAAACTCTCTCAAGATTCGTTTCAAAATCCTCACGTACATTAGAACATCATTATTACACTCGTGGCGATCTTCGTTTCACCCCACAACGTGAAAAAAGCTCCTTCGAAAAATAACAACAGTGGGGAAAGTACGTACTTTTTTCACGGCCTAAGAGAATAGTACATTTCGCAACTAGTGTGATAATAATTGACACGCTCAGAGCAAAAACGAAGAAAGAAGAGGACAAAGCATATGGGAACTCCATATATTCTGTTCTCTTCTTTCTTCGTTTTTGCTCTAAGCGTGTCAATTGTGGAAACAATATGAAGTTTTTTAAGATCCGGAAACAATGTTTGAGGCCCATATATACTTCAACCTTCTTAGTTTTAACTTTTTCCATCGTCGTAGCCCTAAAAAGGGCTGGGACCCTACCAGGGTTCAAATATTACGAACTTCAGAATCACATAAGTTGAAAAATCATTATCTGAATAATGTGTGAAAAGTACGCACTTTTTCCACAGTGTTGCATAACAGTTCATTTCGTAACTAGTGTAATAATAATTTTCCAACAAATGTGATGTTTCCAAAACCCAATCCAGAAATCTCACATTCGTTGAAAAATAATTACTGTACTAGTGGCGATCTCCGTATTACACCACAACGTGGAAAAATTGCCGGAAATGGCCCACAACAGTGGTAGAAGTACGCACTTTTCTTATGGTGTTTGATAGAACGAAATTTTTTTCCCCCGGAAGTGGAACATAATGGTTGGTTATCGGTACCCAAATGTCTCATGTACGCCCTTTTTCCACAGTGTTGGATAACAGTACATTTCGCAACTAGTGTAAAAATAATTTTTCGACAAATGTCATGTTTCCAAAACTTACTCCAGAAATCTCACATTCGTTGAAAAATCATTCTTACTCTAGTGGCGATCTTCGTGTTACCTCACAACGTGGAAAAAGTGCCTCCAACAACCCACAGCAGTGGTAGAAGTACGCACTTTTCTCACGGCGTTTGATAGAATGAAAATTTTCACCCCGGAAGTGGAACATAATGGTCGGTTATCATTACCCGAATGTCTAATGAGCGCTCTCGTTATGCCTGCAGGCCGAAAGTCGCGAGGAGGTGAAAATAAGCGGCGGCGTCGTCAGCGGTGGTGGCGCCACTGTCGTGAGTTCGAGCACGAGCACGACGAAGACAGTGACGAAAAAGAAGAAGAAGATCGAGGGCAGCGCCGGGAGTGATGCCTCGCCCAACCATACCCCGCGCACCAAGAAAACCAAAAAGAGCAAAAAGAGCGACCTCGAAAAGGAGAACATCTCCGTGGTGAGTGGCACTTACGCGCGTCATTTATCGAGCACAAGTGAACGCTTCGCTTCGCTTTGCCAATATCATTCCGTCATTAATTCGCCTTTTCAGAGACACTTTTTTCAATTTTTCAGGGAATTTTCGCGGGAAAATTTTTCGGATCATTTTTTATTTTTTGAAAGTCATGATTAGGTTGACTTTTCGGAGGGTGGACAGATAGTAAGAAGGAAAGCCCGTTCTTTAACCGCCCCCCTCCCTCCCCCCAACGCTTCCACCTTTCATTATTTTAATATTGCGTAACTTTTTGGACTTGTAGATATTTTGAAGATTATAAGAATGTTTAAAATGTACAAAACTTTCGAGATTTCGGAAATTTGAAATGTTTGAATTCTTTTACGCTGAAAGAAGAAATTTTTGAAATTTTCAAGATTTTGAAAATTTTCGACGTTCTTGAAGTTTCCCAAATTCCAGAATAGTTAAAATATATGAAATTTTCGAAACTTAATATTCTCAGATCTTTGCAATGCTCAGATTTTGCCGAATATTCAAGATTATCTATATTATTGTCGAAATTCTTGAAATTCTCAAATATTTCAAAATTTTGAATGAATCAGATTGTTAAAAATTCTCGAAACTTTGAACATTTTTCTAATTTCCATGATTTTTCGAATCGTGAAATTCTCAAGTGTTTTTGTAAATCTGACAATTTTAAAGATCAAAATTCTTTAAATTGACAAAATCCCCAAAATTTGCAACATACCACAATGATCAAAATATCGGGAATTTTCGAAACTTTAAATATTCTTAAAATTCTCATAATTTATCAGAAATTCATTGATTTTCTGAATTTTCAAAATTCGCAAAATTTTAGAATAATCGAAATATTCAACATTCTTCAAACTTTTGAAATTCTTAAAAGATCAATACTCTTAAAAATTATTGATATTCTCAAATATTGTGGAAATTTGTAGTTTCGAAAATTTCAGTAAATTTCAGAATTCTTGAAATTTTAGGAATTCTCGGAAATTTACGAAATTCATGAAATTTTCCATATTTCACGATAATGAAAATATTTGAAATTATCAAAACTTTGAAAAATCTTGGAATTCTCATAATTTTTGGAAATTCCGTAATTTTCTAAGTTATCTAATTTTTCAAAATTTCAGGATAATAAAAATATTTGGAATTCTTGAAATTGTCATAATCTTTAAAATTATGGAAATTTCCAAAATTGTGGAAATTCCGAAAATTTTTGAAAATTTTGGTAAATTTGAAAATGATTAATATTTTTGAAATCCTCAAAATTCACGGAATTTTCAGAATTTTCGAAATATTGAAAATTATCGAAATTTGTATAATTTTCGGACATTTTATAATTTTTAAATTTATCAAAGTTTTCATAATTTCAGAATAATAAAAATATTTAAAATTCTCAAAAATTTAAAAATTCTTGAAATTTTCATTATCTTCAAAAGTATCGAAATTTTCAAATTGTGGAAATGGGAAATTAAACGAAATTTCTGACTACGTCCTTGACACAATGTAGAAGATACGAAAAATTTATCAATGAACTTATCTTCGAGTCAAGTAGTATCTATCAATGAACGTGTTTAAATTACTCATGGATTGCCATTTATACGAGAATGAATATGTAGATAATGATTGAGATTAATTCAAACACGAGCTTATCGTAATGAAAGTGTAATGATTCTTATCATAACGAGTTGTGTATCTAGATTCTAACAATCATATCATTGTATTCGAGTTTGCTTTCGAATTAGTCGTTGGACGTGATTTTATTTACGACTGTTGCAGAAACTTAGTCGATTTTTCAAAAGTTTTCCGAAACTTGGAGAAATTCTAGAATTGTAAAATTGTCTGAATCTCAGTTATTAAAAAAATTATCTAATTCGGATCTGAACATTAGAGACTTTTGTAATCGTAAGAAAGCTTAATTCAACACTCGTGAGGAAATGAAAAATTTCTAGAATATTCCGCAAAATTATAAATTTTACGGATTTGAGATTTTTTAAATTTTCGCTGAAATTAAAAATTATACAAGATTGTGCAGAAACGCAAATTTTCGGCATAATTCGAATGATTTGTAATTTTTCCCATATTTAAAAAATTTTTAAAAAATCACTTTCCAATCTCAAAAATCGATTCGAAAAGATATTCTGATCCGAAAAATTTCCTTGCTTTTTAATGCGACTTTATTTATATTATAAAACATTTTATAAACATAATTTGAGTACTTCATTTTACCAGTGGTAACTAAATATAATATTTGCAATATCCCCCGCCCCCCCAGAATAATTTATTATATTCGATCATTAAATGATGCGATGATGAATTTTGGAAATTTTCACGATGGACCAAAATCATAAAACAGACACTCGAAAGAGCTAAATTACACAATTTACACTTTTATAACAAACAAAAACAATAAAAAAATGCACGAATTCTCATCTAATTTGTACATTTTTAATTAATTCAATTTATTCAACCAATTTATTCATCTAATGCGATTATCAAAATCGACTCTGTCCAACAAATAAAATAAACCCAAAAATATATCAGAATCAACGCAATTTATCATAAAAAACTAAAATTTACCAACTTTTTCACTTCACTTTCGTAACCATTCAACCGAAAGCCAACGATAAAAGTAATTGATTCATATAGATCACTCGACAATTAACACATCTTAAAATTCACTACTCGTACATTAAAAATCGCTTTTAATATATATGTGTTTTAACAACCAAAAAATTGAAGGAGTATTCATTATTGCAAATTATACCATTCGAATGGCAAAAAACATCGTAAACACAAGTTGTTGCGTGTCGCGCTAAGTGAAGGCTCGCTTTCTGTATGTTCGTCAGAGCTCTAACTTTGAAGGCGTGAGCATGCACACGGTCTCTCATCGCCAGGTTTCCTCGGAGACGATCGAATTCTCCAACGAGGACGATCTGTCGAACGTCAACGTCAAGTCTTTGGTAAATTCATACGTTTCATCATGTTTTCATATGTTTTTCATACCGCATCAAAGCATCCCGCAAACCTTCATATGTGATTAATTTCTATTTTTTTGACCCGTCAGAGTGGTTGCAATGTGTGGGATGGTTTTGTTTTGAAAAATGTTGAATTGCTTTGTATGGTGACTGAAATTGTGTGGATTTAAGAAAACCCTTCTAGGATGTGTTTTTAGTTGGTAAATAGTCCTTGAAGTACTGTCGAGTGCACATGTGATTGTCTGAAATACAGTAAGCGTTCACTTAATGTCCTTTTAATACAGTCATCTTCCAAAACAAGTGTCAAAAACACATTGAACTCCTAATTTAAGTCACTCAAATTCAATAAACGCTTCATTTGATTCAATCAAATACACTCTTCAAAAATGCCTTTCAAATACAGTAAACTCAGAATAGCAGTACTTGATGAAAGTCCTTCGAATTCAGCCAACTCTCGATTATGTCATACAAATATAGTGAAGTCTTTATTAAAGTCCTTAAAATACACTGAACTCTTGATTATGTCCTACAAATACAGTAAAGTGTCAATTAAAGTCATTTCAATACAGTCAACTCTCGATTTAAGTCCTTGAAACACATAAATCTAACAATATTGAAGTTCTCCAAGTACTGTCAAGTGTAGATGTAATGGTCTCAAATACAGTTTACTTCCAGTTTACATCCTCCAGATACAGTAAACTCTTAATACAAGTCTCAAAAACAAATTCGAATTTGATAAACTCTCGATTTGATTTATTCAAAGACACTCTTTAAAAATTGAATACAGTTTAATCTTGATTCAAGTCATTTCAATACAGTAAACCCTCGAGTATGTCGTATAAATACAGTAAAGTCTTCATCGTAAAGTCCTCAAAATACAATAAACTCTCGATTATGTCCTACGTATACAGTAAAGTCTCGATTTAAGTCTTTCGAATACATTTAACTCTCGATTATGTCCTACAAATACACTAAAGTCTTTATTATAAACTCCTCAGAATACATTAAACTCTCGATTATGTCTTACAGTTACGGTAAATTTTTCATCAAAGTCCTGTCAGTACAGTCAACTCTCGAATAAAGTCCTTGCAACACATAAACCTCACGATTAAAATCCTTAAAATACTGTCAAATGCATATGTGACTGTCCTAAATACAGTAAACGTTCGTTTAATGTCCTTAAAATACAGTTAACTCCCAATACAAGTCAAAAAAATACAGTAAACTCTTAGTTAAAGTCACTCAAATTCAATTAACTCCCAGTTCAAGTCACTCAAATACACTTATCCTCCGATATGAGTCCTCCAAATGCATTCAACTCTCGATACATGTCCTAAAAATACATGTCTTACAAATAACGGATATAACCTCCTCTGAAACTATTCTAAAGTACAATGAACAAACGAAATCCAACACTGTCACCACTCTGACTCGTCCATTAATACGTGATTGTTGATTTGACATGGCATGAAATTTGCTTACGAATGGCAATTATATGTTGCGTTTTGTACCGTTTGTGCATGCAGACGCAAAGTTACGTATCGGAAACGAGTCGCGAGCTGGAAAAATCGAACAAGGAAGTCATCGCGACCGGCGTCGTCGTCAAACAGCTGGTAAGTTGCGCGCACTTCCAATTGTTCATTTATCACTTCGCGATGGAGTGCCATTATGTTGCGGTCGTTTTAGAACATTTTTTCTGCGAGAGTCCCGTGATGATGTTAAAATGCGAGTCCGCGGAAATGGATAGTTCTGTCAGGGTTTGGTGTGATGAATTCGTTCTTTGATTGAGGCATTTTAAGAAATTCTGGGAAGTTTGATCGTTATTAAATTACGGTTCAATGAGGTGAATGGGATTTGCATGGAAATTTTGAAATCCTGGTGAGGTTTTGAACTTTTTTATGGAATTTTGGAGATTTTATGGAAATTGAAGTTTTGTGTGGAATTTTTGAATTGTTTGTGGAATTTTTGAATTTATCAGGGAATCTTGAAATTTATTTTAGAATCGTAAAATTTTTCATGAAATTTCGTGATTTTTTCTGAAATTTTGAAATTTCTGGTGGAATTTTAAATGAAGTTTTGCAGCTTCTAGTGAAATTTTAGAATTTCTTGTCAAATTTTGAGATTTCTAATCCGATTTTGAGATTTTCTCGTCAAATTCGGAAATTTACGATGCAAGTTTTGAAAATTTCAGTGAAATTTTACACTTTCTGAAGAAATTTCGAGATTTTCTCGTGAAGCGCTTGAATTTTTGAATTTTTTTTGGAATTTTGGAATTTATTCGGATTTCTGAACATTATTATATAGAATTGCGAAGTTTCTCATCATATTTCAAAATTTTGATATTTTTCATGAAATTTCGCGATTTCTGATGAAATTTTGATATTTCTTGTGCAATTTTAAAATTTCCAATGACGTTTAACAACTTATAGTGAAATTTGTGAATTTCTTATCGAATTTTGAAATACTTGATCTCATTTTGAGATTTTCTTGTCTAATTTCGAAATTAACAATGCAATGAAATTGTACAGTTTTTGGTGAAATGCTAAGATTTTCTGGTGAAATGTAATTTTCGATATTTTTTTTTTTTTCGAATTTTGTAGTTAATATAAAATTTTGAACTTCGTCATAGAATTGCAAAATTTTTTTATGAAATTTCGACAATCTAACACTCATAAAATTACTCTGTAAATTTTCAAATTTTTCACGAAATCTCGTGATTTCTTCTTCAGTTTTCTCATTTCTCGTGCAATTCTGAAATTTTCGATAACGTATTACAGCTTCTAGTGAAATTTTGGAATTCTTATCAAATCTTGAATTTTTAATTCGATTTTGAGATTTCCTTGTCAAATTTTCGTGATTTATTATTTAATTTTGACATTTCTCGTGCAATTCTGAAATTTTCGATGACGCTTTTCAGCTTCTGGTTAAATTTTAGAATTTTTTATCAAATTCTGAAATTTTGAATGTGATCGTGAGATTTCCTTGTCAAATTTCGATATTTACAGTTTTTAAGTTTTTAATAACGTTTCACGGACTCCGGTGAAATTTTCGTAAAAATCGCGAAATTTTTCATGAAATTTCGTGATTTCTTGAATTTCGACATCTCTTGTGCAGTTTCAAAATTTTCAATGACGTTCTACAGCTTCTGGTGAAATTTTGGGATTTCTTGTTATATTTTACAGTTTCTTTTCCATATTTGAATCTGCTCATGAAATTTGAAATTTTCTTATGAGATCATAGTTGAATTTCACAAAAAAAAAGACAATTTCTTATTCATCAACAAAAACTTTAAAATCGCGGAACAACGATGAAATTGGAAAATTTAACGCTTTTGTGATTAACTAATTCCGTGTTCGTTTTGGCTTCGACACAAATTCATCATTTTCACAAATAATCAAATTCGAAATATTTTTGTGACTAACAGTGTCGAAGCTTTGTTGACATCTCGAATGAGGCGAATCTCGGCAACCGGAAAAGTGACCTGAAAATTCAGCAGCCAGAGGTTGGTTTTCCCGAAATTTTCCTCGATAACTAACTTGTCCCTCGCAAAAAACGTCATTTATTAATTATTATTAATCATAACATAATTTATTTTAGGAATATTCCCTATTTTCGGGAGCTAAAGATTTACTTATTGAAAAATAGTACGTTTTGCGACTAGTGTGGTAATAGTTTTTTCAGTTCTTCTAAAAAACGTCTATCATCTGAAAATGCGAAATTACGAGAAAATTCTTCATTTTCTAGGGTAAAATTTCACTTGTTGTGAATAGTGTGATGATAATTTTTTTTAGTTATTTTGAAAACCTTTTATTATTTGGAAACGTGAAAATCGAAGATAATTCAAAATTTTCCGGGGTAAAACTTTCACTTGTTCAAAAATAGTACATTTCGCAACTAGTTTGATAATAATTTTTTGCAGTTAAAATATTTCGGAAATCATATCATTGGGAAACGTGAAAATCTAAGAAAATTCAAATTTTTCCGGGGTAAAACTTAAACGTGTTGAAAAATGAGTTCATTTCGCAACTAGTGTGATAATAACTTTTTTTAGTTTTTTCGAAAATCATTCACCATTTGGAAACGTGAAAATCCATGAAAATTTCCGATTTTTCTGGCTACAACTTTAACGTGTTGAGAAATGAAAACATTTCGCAACTAGTGTGATTATAACTTTTCTTAGTAATTTCGAAAATCATTCAAAATTTGTAAGCGTGGAAGTCTAAGAAAATAAAAAATTTCCCGGGGTAAAACTTCCACTTTTTGAAAAATATTTTAGTACATTTCGCAACTAGTTTGATAATCACTTTCTCCCCAAAATCATCAATCATTTGAAAACGTGAAATGTCGCTTTTTGTTTTCTCTGTTGTGCTTGCGATTCAGCGGGCCCAATCGACGGGCGATTTGAGGCTTTGCTCCGAAAGCACCAGTCGCGAACTCGCTTTTTTCGTCGGAGTTTCTGTCAAAGCTCTCGTAAGTGACCGATACCTTAATTCCTTCCGAATTTGGATCAGCCGAAACGCCACACATGTAATTCCGAAAATTCCAGCGAAATTCCGATTGATTCACTGTCCATAAAATTCTACGAATTTTCCGTCGAAATAAGCAATCAATCAAGAAATGACTGATCCAAGTTCAGAAAGCTCTCATAAACCCCCTGAAAAACGAAGGTCATTTTCTCCCGTCCGCTTTTGCATGCCGCATGGTTGTTTTGTGCACGGAACAAGAGAGCCTTGTACTGTAATTTGGTTAGTCTCGCGAACTCGGCTCATCTCTCGGGAAACGAGGTAAACGCGGTGTAAAGCGTGTCTTGGGAAACGGATGGAACGTTAACCGGCGCAATTGTGTTGCCTTTCAGAAATCGAGCTTCAGCAAGTTCGACGCGCTGACGAAAAAAACGGTGCTACACGTGCGATCCGTCGACGCCGGCAAAGTCCAGCAACAGCTGAACGCGGTGAGTGCGAATTTTGGGATTTTTTCGCACTGGGAATTGAGGAAATTTTTTACTGTTCCGGAAATTGGAAATAGTGAAATTTCACTGATTATGAGTGAAAATCCACTAATTGCAGAGTTGAAAATCTGGGTGGTTGGAATCAGTGGATAATATGTGGAATTTTTTTCAATTAGGGAATGTTTACTAATTAAGAAGGGGAAATCCACTGATTGGAACAGTGAAGATTTGTTTGACAATATGAAAAGTGGAATTTCACTGATTTTGAGTAAAAATCCACTGATGGCAGCATCGAGAATCTGGATAGTGGAAATCAGTGGAAATGTAAATGGAATCAGTAGATGTGTGGCATTCATTGAATCTGTGAATGTTCATTAATTGAGGGAGTGAAATTAACTGATAGGAATAGTAACAATGTTCTGAACAATCTGAAATAGTGATATTGAACTGATTTTGAGAGAAAGTTCACTGATGGCAAAATTGATGATCTTAGTAGTTGAAATCAATGAAATTTTGCACTGTTGCCATCAGTGAATACGTGGCACTTTTTAAAATGAAAAAATACCCTGATGACAAAATTAATGGTTAAAATCAGTGAAATTTTACGCTAGTGCAATCAGTGAATACGTGGAGTTTTTTCGAATGAAAAAATACTCACTGATTAGGGAAGTGAAATCCTTTCATTGAAACAGTGAAGATTTTTTAGGTATAAACAGTGAAATTGCACTGATTTTTAATGGAAATTTACTGATTGCAGAATCAAGAGTCTGGATAGTGAAAATAAGTGAAAATGTACTGTAGTGAAATCAGTGGATAGGTGGCATTTTTCAAATCAGTAAATATTCATTAATTGGGGGAGTGCAATTAACTGATGAAAATAGTGGCAATGTTTATAGCAATCTAAAACAGTGAAATTTAACTGATTCCGAGTGAAAATCCACTGATAATGAAATTAATAATCTAGGTAACTGTAATCAGTGAAAATTTACACTAGTTGAATCAGTGAATATCTGGCACTTTTTTCAGTTAGATAAACTCACTGATCAGGAAAGTGGAATCCACTGATTGAAACAGTGATAATTTGTTCAGCAATTTGAAACGGTGCAGTTGCTTCGATTTCGAATAAAAATCCACTGATAGCAGAATTAAAGAAATATGTAGTTCAAATCAGTGGAATTAGAGGATATGTAACTTTTCCATGTCAGTGAATATTAATAAATTGTAAAAGTCAAATTTACTGACTGAAACAGTGAAAATGTCTTTCCTCCGGCAATTTTAATCAGCTGAATTTTACTGTTCCATAATTTCTTCAGTGATGAAAATTTTTTTCACTGTTTCAGTCAGTAGATTTCACCTTTTGAATCAGCAGATTCAATCGTTAATCCACAAAATTTTCTAATTTCGTAATTTTACTGTTCCATACTTTCTTCAGTAATGAAAATTTTTTCCACTGTTTCAATCATTAGATTTCACCTTTTGAATCAGTAAATTCAATCGTTGATCCAGAAAATTTTCGAATTCGTGGAAAGTAAAACTTTGGAAGTGAATAATCACCGAAAATCAGTGTAATTTTTCCGTCTCGGATTCAGGGACATAAAAGTTACACGGATTTTCCGATCTTCCGTTAGAAGGCGGCTTTTACTTCGGAAATGAGAAAAATTGCGAGAAATCGCGGAAACAACGGACGAGCTCGTGCAATGCCGGGATAATCGGCTGTTTAGCGCGTTCATAAAATCGGTACCGTTTTTCGCGCGCCGGAGAATTAACCGTTCGTTTGGAGAGGAAGTTAAGGACGTGTCGCGTGTTTTCGGGTTTTAACGAGCTCTTTGGTACGGGCAAAAAATCTTGGAAAACGAAAATTTTTATTAAATTAAAATTATTATTTGTTGATTTATATGATTACAAAACTTGTTCTCGAAACCTCACGTTTTTTTGAAAATTATTTTTACACTAGTGACGTAATCTACTATTTCTTCACTTTAACCTCAAAATTGGTACTTTAAGTGTATTTTTCGGCCATCGTAAAGAAAAGTACTGTGTTGCGCACGCTGGCAATAATTGTCGATTTTGACGAAATGATTGCGGCACTCGCCTTTGGCTCGTGCCACAACCCTTCATTTCGTCAAAATCACCAATGCCAGCTTGCACAACAATGCACTATTGTTGGCTTAGCAAAAGTTTGTGCTAATTCGGCAAATTTGTGTATTATGAACTTTGATTCGTATAATTGCACAATTTTTTGTGCTGGATGTAACCAAATGTGCTAGTGTACGTTTTCTTGGCTGTATTAGAGATACATAAATAGTTGAATCAACGATTAAATTTTTTTAGCTAATACCACAATAATTAGATCAATCATCACAAGCGACAAAATGATTATTCAAATTTCCTGAACAATCATCAAATTCTGGCTCCGAGAGATCAGTATGAATAAAGGTCAACTTAAAAAATCATGACTTTTGTAATATATTTTTTTTTCACAACCTTTCGTGTCAAACTTATCGAAAAATGGATAAAAGTGACTCTGTCAAATATGTTCTATCGCTATCACTGGTCAAGCTAACCTTACGAAGATTTAATAAGAATCCTGAGTTATCCCTAGAGAAAAAAGTGATGAAACATCTGAAGCATGCCTCGTGTATCGAATGATAATCGATAATTTATCGAAATCCATGTATAAAATATGAAATACCCATTGATATTTGTAATAGCATGTATAGGAATTATTCAAAGGAATTATAGTCATAAAATGCAGGCGCGCGTAGCGCGGGCATCATGTCTAGTAGGAGAAAAAAATTGAATGTTGTCCATTTGCGTTGACCGAAGGTGGGCCAGAATGGAGACGCGAACCCGAACTGTCGCAGTTGCGGCAAGGTCGTGTTCCAAATGGAACGCACGAAGGCCGAGGGCCTGGTTTGGCACAAGAACTGCTTCCGTTGCGTCCAGTGCAGCAAGCAGCTCAGCGTCGACAATTACGAGAGCCACGAGAGCACGCTTTACTGCAAGCCCCACTTCAAGGAACTTTTCCTCCCGAAACCGGTCGAGGAGTCGGGTCAGCCAGGTACAATGATGATTATTCGGATCACTAACGCAGGCTCAATTAGACACTTGTTATTCGGCATTTTCTTTACCGTCCCGGATACTTTTCCGCCGTGCCATTTTCCCGACGTGATATTTTACAGGGTTCATTTTCCCAAAAGTCAATTTCCCGACTGATTTCGTTCCTGTTCGCCATTATGGGTCTCCCCCACTCCATCCCCCCCCCCCCCCCCAAAGAAATTAGGAAAAGTTCGTGTTTTTTCCACGGTGTTTGGAAGTATACTTTTTCTTAACTTGTGTAATAATAGTTTTTTGGCGAATGCGAACTTGGAAAAACTCACACTTGATAGTGAGATTTTTGTGTGAATATAGTATGTCGGGCAAATTGTTTTTCGGGAGAATGGACGGTAATTACGATACGTCATTTATGTCAGCTGAACGAGACACTCATTACTAGGCGTCTTTTGACTTTCCTGCCACTTTTCCGAAGTGCCATTTTCCTGAAATACTATTTTTCCGACACCATTTTCCCGAAAGTTACTTTTCCGAGTTATTTCGTTTCCTTACTCCATTACATGTCTCTAGTCGTGAAAGTCAAAAGTGCGTACTTTTTCCACTGTTGGCTTTTTCTACGGTGTTTGAAGATGTACTTTTTGTCGGCATGTAATAATAGTTTTTAAACGAATGCAAACTTCGAAAAACACATTTGATCGTCAGATTTTTGTCGGGAAAATTGTTTTTCGGAAAAATAGACGATAATTATGATGCGTCATTCACGGAAGCTCAACTAGACTCTCATTATTCGACGTTTCTTTTACTTTTCCGGGCACTTTAGCGACATGCCATTTTCCCGACATACTATTATTCCGGTACCATTTTCCCGAAAGCCACTTTTCCGATTTATTCCGTTTCCTGACTCCATTACAGGTCTCCCTCACCCCCCAAAAAAGTGTAAAAGTGCGTTCTTTTTTTACTTTCGACTTTTTCCACGGTGTTTGAAAATATACTTTTTTCCAACGCCGTGGAGAAAATGCGATTTTCTCCACGGCTCAAAACGTCAAAAATCGTATTTTCTCCGCGTTGTTGGAAAAAAATGTAGTCCTCACCTTGTGCAGAAGGGCTTTTTTAACAAATGTGAAGTTTGCAAGACGAGCCGGGGGCGAGTTTTGTAAACTTCACATTCAAGAAATTCCCGATGCCATTCATTCATGAATGGTATTTTTAGGACAATGAAACTTGGTACCATTCACAAAAGTTTTTCAGTTTCGGGTAGTTTTCGAATGTTAACAATCGAGGGAAATTGTAATTTTTGGGTTTTATGATGATGTTTGTTTTCTTCCTTGGTATATTTTTTTCACTGGAAAAGTGTGAAAAAATTGTAAATGTGGGTTTTGTAGTCGTACGTGATTTTTGATGGTTGTAACATATCGAATTTCTCAGTGCGGCCACGAAAACCGGAATTGATAATCCGCGAGAACCAGCCGAAAGAGTTGCCACCGGACGTGGTCAGAGGTAAAAGCAATGGTCAAGAGTGGAAAGTGCGTTTTTGGCTGATTTTTGTTGCGCGTCAGTGGAATGGGAAATTTTCAATCCAGAGCAAACTTAACATTCAAACTGCGACTTACGAAAAAAAAAAAAAAGATATGCGTTTTCAGGCTTGAAACTGAACATTTAACACAGTACTAATACGTATTTTACAGGATTTGAGGATTGTCTGAATCTTAAAAAAAAACTAAGTCATTTACATGGTCTAAACATCTGATCGTCTAACTTGTCTTGAAATCCAGCTGTCTCGAAAAATAAAATCATATATATTGTTTGAGTATCCAGTTATCAAATTTTGTGAGTCGTCTCAGAAAACTCGGTCATTTACATTGTCTGAATCTTCTAAAAAACTCAGTCATTCATATGGTCCGAACACCTGATCGTCTAAATTGTCTAAAAATCCAGCTGTCTAGAAAAATACAATCATCCATATTGTTCGAGTATTTAGTTATCAAATTGTGTGTTTTGTCTCAAAAAACTTGGTCATCTACAGTGCCCAAACATCCAGTTATCTAAATTATCTCAGAAACTCAATAATCTACGTCAAATCAATTTCCCGAGTTTCTAATGCATCTCCGAAACTTTTCCAACAACTTGTCCGTTCAGAATCACATTCAAGATACTCAAATTCCCCTCCAACAACATTGTTTCACTTGATAATTATTTCTATCACTCCCCTGTTTAATGGATCATCAAGGCGAAAGTCACTCCTGTAAATCCGCCAATAAAATTTAATTCAACATCGCCACGAATTAAACGAAAGAAATTTAATAAAAGGCCGATGAAGAAATTAACACTTTCTTAATGCGCCGAAGCGTGCCCAACGTGCAATTAACCGCTCGGATCTCGGATCCAATTAAATGTGCGCAAATGAGTTCGCTGTGGAGCGTGATGATCGAGCATGATTTTACCATACCCCCCTTCCCTTTTCTTCTAACCCGTGTGATTTTCCAAGCATGCTTTTCCGGCGATAACGTTTTTTTTCTCGGTTTTTCCGCAGCCTCCGACAAGCCGGACCTCGGGCTGGAGGAGCTCTCGTCTTTGAACGTCAAGTCGCGTTTTCAAGTGTTCGAGAACTACAGCTCGGAAAACAACGAAATCGAGAGGTCGCCCTCGCAGGTCGCGGTCAAGAGGTCGCCGAGCATACTCAGTAAATTGGCAAAGTAAGGAAGAGTTCGGTTTGGGGGAGTTTGCGTGGGGGAATAGTGTATTGTGCGCCTAGTGGAGAAATAGTACAGCTGCCTCTACTTAAGTGGCCTCTTTTTAAGTGACCGCTCCATTCGATTTTCGTTCGAGCCTACCCCCACCACGACCGCGCCAGCCCGGTGATCGAGAATTGTTTCGCTCTCTATTTAAGTGGCCGTCGGTTTTGCGCAGTTTTGCGTCGGTTTCTCGATCTTTTTACGTGTTGTTTCGTGCTGGTGCGCGCGGACACTTAAATAGAGAGCGAAATAAATCGCGTCGAGCTCGAGAGTGAGCGAGAGTAGGGGGTCATCAATTTCTCCCCTACGGTCCCGGACGCGGTCACTTAAATAGAGGCGGCTGTACATTGTTGTGCAAGCTAAAATCGACAATCGCCAGCGTGCGCAACACAGTAATTTTCTTCGCGCTAGCCGAAAAAACCATTTGAAGTACCAATTTTGAGGTTAGAGTGAAGAAAAGAATGGTTATGGGGGTGATTTTTTTATTTTGGGTCGCAGTATTTCCGATTTCCGAATGTTTAAGTGGATGACTTCCAGTTTTTTTTCATTTTCAGTGTCAATTTGTGATAATTGAAGGTTTTTACGAAAAAAAAAAAACATTAAATTGTTGAAGATCGGTTAGGAAAATCGGAAAAACTGAAAATCGTTTATTGAAACCCATCGAAAATTGATGTTATTGATTTGCGTCGATGTTTCTTTTATTTAAAAATTCTTTCATGTGAGTTGTGGGAGAAGTAGCCATTTTTCCCACGCTTTAAAAAACTGGCTTAGATTTTTTTTTTCTTGATTGATGAAAAGTTTTCGGAAGTTTCTATGGAATATATATTTTTAGGTTCCAAGCCAAGGGTATGGACGTAGGAGTTTCGGACGAAACCTTGAATGGTATTCCTTATGAAGAATCCAGCGAGAGCGAGGAGGAAATCGAGGATGAAGAAACAGAAGGTGAATTTATTATGAATGTTCAACTTTTTACATGAATTTCATGAGAAATTTTGAAATTGAATAAGGGTTTTGAAGAATTCACTGAGGGTTTTATGAACTTTAATCGGAATTGGAATATATCACTAGGGTAATAGAAAGAAGTTATGAAGTTCTGAAGTTTTACAAAATTTCGAAGTTTTAGAGAAATGTGAAGTTCAAAAGTTGTCAAGTTTCGAAATTTGAAGTTTTTAAGCTCAGAAGATACAAAATTTTTGAAGTTTCGGGACTGTGTCATTTTTATGAATTTACATGAATGTTGTAGTTTTCGAGTTTTTCGAAGTTTTTGGGTTCCAAAGTTCTGGAATTCCGAAGTTTTTGATCATTCCAAAAATTTTCGGAGTATCGAACAATTTCGGAGTCTTGAAATTTTTATGTTTTAGGATTTCCAAAGATTTGTAAATCTCGGAAGTTTCGAATATTTGAAGAATTTCGGAGTTTTAGATAAATCTGAAGTTAAGAAGTTTCCAAAATTTTTACACATAATTAATTTTGAGTTCTAAATCTTAAAAAATTATAAATTTTTGAAGTTTCGGGACTGAAATTTTTATACATTTACATAAATGTTCGAGTTTTTAAGTCTTTTAAAGTTTTTGGGTTCTAAAGTTCCAGAATTCCAAAGTTTTTGATCATTCAAAAAATCTTCAAAGTATTGAACAATTTCGGAATTCTAAAACTTTCAAGTTCTGGGATTTCCGAAGTTTTGGATAGCTCAAAAGTTCTGAATATTCAAAGAATTTTGGAGTTTTTAAGAAATCTGAAGTTAACAAGTTTCAAAAATTTTTATAAATTGTAAGTTCCAAATCTCACAAGATTCGACATTTTTGAAGTTTCGGGACTGAAATTTTCATAAATTTACATCGATGTCGAAGTTTTTGAGTATTTTAAAGTTTTACATTTTAAAGTTTAAAGCATTACCGTCCCGGAAAACCTGCACGTGTATAAATTCCCACTCTTTTTCGAGTGCGCAACAACTGTTTTCTTTCTCTACCTACATAATGAACTATATTACCTCTCGCCGTGGGTAAAGTGCGTACTTTTCCCACTGTGCTCATTTTTCAGACGCACTTTTCCCACGGTTATAATGTCCAAAACTAAAACAAAGTTCGAATCTAGTGACGTGATTCTGAGACTCTTTACAGAAAACTCAAATTCGTCGAAAAATCATTATCACACTAGTTGCGAAATGTACTAATAATCGTAAGAATAGAGCTGATTCTTGAGAAACTGAAAATGAGAATGAGATCGCGATAAGTTGACGCTCGATGGCGTGTGGTTGTTGCAGAAGTCGACACAGACATCGTGAAAGCGAAACGCGGTACCCGCGAGCGTCCGATGAGCTTCACGAAGATGGACGACATGAAGAGCCGATGGGAAACGACGAGCCAGCAGGGAAGGCGCGAATCGCAGCGCGAGGCCCGCAAAGAGGAGATAGCCGGCATCCGTTCCAGGCTGTTTATGGTAATTTCACCCATTATACAGCGCCGATCTGCGATCTCTGACCTTTTCTCTAAACAATCGCGAGCAATTATTCCCTCGCTCGTTTCCTCCCGGCGAGAAAGAAAATTCCGCGTCCGGGACCACCGGAAAAGTCGGCCAACTTTCCCCCGTTTTTTGATTATGGCCGGAGGGAAGGAGTCTTTCCCATTGTCAGTTGTGTTAATGTTTTTGGGAATTTGAGATACTTTGGCGACACTTATGAGGTATTTAGAAGACATTTTTGGGGAAAGTTAGGGAGTTTAAGACACTTGGAGGACATTCTTCTCATTGTCAGTTGTGTGAATGTTTTTGGGAGTTTGAGATACTTTGGCGACATTTTTGAGATATTTAGAAGACATTTTTGAGAAAAGTAAGAGAGAAAAATATTCATTTTGTTACGCCGCGTTACCACCAGAGTGGGGAGGGTCAAAATTGGTGAAAAATTGCGTTACGTAATGAGACAATGTATGTAATTATTACCTATATATTTAAATATGTCATTATTGAATTTGTTTTCCAGGGTAAGCAAGGAAAAATGAAAGAGCTTTACCAACAAGCAGTCGCAGACAGCGAACGCATAACGAAAACGAACGCGATCGAGGAGATCCAGCACTCGAACAACGCGCGTTTCATAAAAGAAAGGTTCGAAAGGGGTGAACCGATCGCCGATGAAGACGAGGAGGATAGTCCCGCGAAACAAATGAAGGAAAAACCGGATGAGGAAGTCATTGCTGCAGGTAATACAATTTTTCAATTTTTTTTTTGAGGTTATCGGCACTTTCGACTTATTTTAGGATAATCTGCAATTACACTTTTTTGATTACTTCATCATTACATTTTTTTTTTTTTGAGTTCAGAAAATTTTATCTTGGAACTTTGAAATTTTGTAACTCATGAATGAACTTTCATTTTGAATGTTTTGGAACATTTGAAAGGTTTTGGAATTTCGAAGAATTTTGAAATTCTTAAACCTTCAAAATTCTGAAGAACAAAAAAATTTTTCCAAAACAAAAACAGAACTTTTTCCTGAAACTTCAGAATTGTGTAATTAGTGTATCAAATTTTATTTTAAAGGTCTTAGAAATTCTGAAAGTTTTTGAGTTTTGAAGAATTCGGAAGTTTTGAAGCCTAGAAGTTTCGAAAGTTGTGAATTCTTGGATTTTGAATTATCCACGAATTTGGACAGATTCTAAATTTTTTTGGTATCCTAAAATTTGAAAAGTGAGAAGGTTCGAAAATGATTAAAATTTGAAACTTTCGAAGCATCGGAAAACTTTAAAGTTCTGTAATTCTGAAGTTTCGAAGAATTATGAAGTGCTGAAGCTTTGGAAGTTCCAAAAATTTGAAAAGTTCGAAAACTTTTGGAATTTTAAAGTTTCGAAGTTGCTTAGTTTTGGGATCTTCAAAGTTTTGGAAATTTTGGAAGTTTTAAACAATTTCGAAGTTCCGAATTTTTTGGAATCTTACGATTTTCAATATAGGATGAAATTTGATTGGGGTTCCCCCAAAAAAGTTTTAAAAACCTTCGAAAGACTAACAATACTTTTTTCTGTGTAGTAACCGGAAAAAAAATTTTGTTTCCAGGCATCGGAAGAAAATCCAGGTCGTTGTTTTTGGAACTCGACGCAACCGCCGCGAAAACTGGTCAGCCCGTGACCCCCGTGAATCCCAAAACGCCAGAAACCCCAAGACGAGTTCGAGACGTGAGTTTTTAATAATCATTTTCTCGAATTTTTTAAGTTTTCGTCATTCTGTAAAGACAGTCGAGGTGCCGCAAAGTGGGTCACTGCCGCAAAGTGGGACATCCACCTTTTATTTCAATATAGACAGTGCGTCATTTTGGGAAAGTGATAGATTTTGGGAAATGTTGAGTGAAATTTCAATAATGAATAGCATAATATTCTATTATATCACTGCTACAAAATCTTAGTAGCTAAAACGTTGACTGTGTGAAAACGGGAAATATAATTGAGGTTATGAGTCTAATGGACTTTGCACGCGAAGGCTTTTATGGTGCGAAACGTCTCGGAGGACGTAGTGCGCAGCAGCGACACCACCGAGGAAGTGCAGGTCGAAACCTCCGACATCTCGAATAAGTTCAAGTTTTTTGAAACGTACAAAGAGCCGGAGAAGCAGAGGAAGATGTTTCGCATTACCCCGCCGCGTGATAGCCAAAGCAAGGTTCGCATCTTGCACGCGCGTGTGTGATTGTGTGACAGCTGCATAACAATAACGCATTTTGTTTGATTCTAACCCCAAAATGGTACTTGGAAGAATTTTTTTTGGGCCTCAGGGTAGCGAAGGGTGTAGGGGAAGGGGGGCAAAGCGGTATAGAAGAGTTTTCAAAGCAGCATTTGATCCCCATCGATCGAAATTCTCAGGAAGTTTTTCCTGAGTAGTGTTCATGTTACTTCCGGACTATAGTGTGATTTCCATTATTTGTTCTCGAATAACGCGAGGTCCACGACGCCGGAGAGCGTTCTTACTAATTTGTTGATTTTTTAATGCAAGTTAGTTGTGGTTTAATTAATTCTTAAACAAATCGCTGTAGCGTACATTTTAGTACCTTTCATTTGCACATTCAATCAAGTGTTTTTGTTGGTTCCTTTTTTTTACGGGTTTTAATGTTCGTGCGGGACCTGGGGGCAAAGCGGTATAATATTGTGCTCTAACCAGCATGTATGAAAAAATTTAGTCAGATACTTATTATTCTCTAACTATGAAAATTCACTGATTCAGTGAGTATCGTCACGAAAATCCTTATCCCATGTGCAAGCAAGAACAAAAACCTCAATGCACAATATTTAAGAATGGCTTTTAATTTTAATTTAACAATATTCACAATATTTTTTTTTTATTTTTTTTAACATTAATAAACCTTAACTAACTAAATAAAAGAAGAGAAATCATTTTCCTGAGTTAAAAATCATATTTTTCACGTATTTTACTGTCCATACCGCTTTGCCCCGCCTATAGGGCAAAGCGGTATGATTGCAATTTTTTTTACAATAGCAATAATCGACTAAATGCGATTGAAAATTCAAAGTTAAATACCCATGAAAGCTCTATGATCGATTGAACTAATAAGCCACGAACTCGACTGGGCGAAAAAAATTTTATTTTAAAGAAAAATCGTTTTTAACGTTAGGTATACCGTTTTGCCCCCCCCCCCCCCTTCCCCCGATTCAAACAGGGATGAAGGTTTTTGCTTTTTAAACTTGGGAAGTTTTAGACACTTTTGAAACTCTGTGGTGACTTTCGTCTCTAATTTGAAAGGTTGAAGGGAATTTTGAGACTTTCAGGGTACTCGCATGGAAATTTAGGGAATGTGGAAATTTTTCGAGGCAGTTTTTTGGGATTTTGGGAGGTTTCAGAAACGGTTAAGGTTCTATAGAAACACTTTCGAGATAGTTTGGTCTAATTCAAAAGATGTGAGACTTTTAAGATACTTAAGTCATTTTCCTGCTAAAGCTCAAATGGCTGAAAAAACACTTTGAGCTACCAATTTTGAGGTTAGAATCATGAGATACTCCTTTTTCCGGCGTACCTACAGAAAAAATTGATTTTGACACGTTCTTCGAACGAGGCGAAAACGAGCGCTCGAATTTATAGACTCTGAATCAATTCTTTTTCTGAGGTGAGGAAAACACGATTTTTCGTCCTAAAGAGAATGGTGAGTGTATTAATGCGCGTTTGAAAAATTAACAAATTCGGTCGATAATTTTTTGTGATTTGGTGTAAAACTTGACCCGCATGCCGGATTTTTGTGAATTTTGAATTTCTTACCATGAAATTGTGAAAACGTTTGGAAATTTCGAAAACTCTTCGAAAAATTCACTTTGAAATTAAAATAACAAGAAATGTGGATGATTTTCAAAATCCAGTGTAAGTTTCTATATAAAATATCGTCTTTTAACCATCTCCCAATCAGCGATAGTGTGCAAGAGATCTTTTTCAAACGACCTTGAAATACATAAAAAATCGTTTATTAACAACTTTGCTTTACTTGGACGATTTACTATAAACGATCGTCTAATAGAAATGAATCGATTTAAAGACGATCGTCTAATAGAAATAAATCGACTTATAGACGATCGTCTTTAAAAAATCTTATCTAAGCGATTTATCTCAACTGACACTTCAACAGACGATTGTATTCAGACAATTTCGCTTAGCATCAGATCGTTTGATAAATGATCTTCTTTACCGGATTTTGCTGTTATTTAGACAACCTTTCCCAGAAGATCGTCTGCTAGAAACGAATTCGTCAATAGATGATCCTATCTTGACAATCTTTTAATCAGGGACACTTGAAAAGCGATTAAGCGATTATTCTCAAACGACCATTCAGTAGACAATCGTCTTCTGTCAACATGGCTCATATAAGACAGTCTTTTTCAAACGATCGTCTGATGTAAGGAAAAGTCTCCATAGACGATCGTCTTTTAACGTTCTTTCAATCAACAATCGTTTAAAAAGCAATATTTTCGCAAATTCCTGCATAGACGACCATTTTCCAAGACATTTTCTAATCATCGATCGTTCATAAGCAATTCTCAGCAAATGATCATTAAATAGACGATCGTCTTCTGTTAACATTGCTCATACTTGACAATATCCCCCAAAGAATCGTCTTTTGCGAGCAAAAGTCTCCAGAAACGATCGTCTTTAAACGTTATTTTAATGAGCGATCGTTTCGAAAACAATTCTCCATGAACGATCGTTTTATGTATGATTTTATAATTATCGATCGTACATAAAGCAATTTTCATCAAGCGATCGTTCAGTAGTCAATGATGGTCTGATGCAGGCACAAAAACCACCATAGACGATCGTTTTCTATCTTTCTCCGAATTAGCAATCAGTTAGAAAGCGATTTCCCTCAAACGGTCGTTTCATAGATGATCGTCTTCTGTCGACATCGCTCATGTTAGACAGTCTCCTTCAAACGATCGCCTAATTGAACCAAAAGTCTCCATAGACGATCGTTACCCGACGATCTTCTTATCATCGATCGTTGACGAAGCGATTTCCATCAAACGGTCATCTCTTATCAACATCGCTTATATTAGACAATCTTATTCGAACAATCTTCTAATAGATGCCGATTCTTTCATAGACGACCGTTCTCCAACAATTTTCTGATCATCGATCTTTTATAAAGCAATTTTTATCAAGCGATCGTTCAGTAAGCAATGCTCGTCTGATGCAGGCACAAAAACAACCATAGACGATCATATTCTATTTTTCTTCGAATTAGCAATTTCCCTCAAACGGTCGTTTTATAGATGATGGTCTTCTGTCGACATCGCTCATGTTAGACAATCTTCTTCAAACGATCGCTCTATGGAACCACAAGTCTCTATAGACGACCGTTACCTAACGATCTTCTTATCATCGCTCGTTTATAAAACGATTTCCATCAGACGATCATCTTCTGTCAACATCGCTTATATTGAACAATATTATTTGAACAATCGTGTAATAGATGCTATTTCTATCATAGACGACCATTCTGCAACAATTTTCTGATCATGGGTCGTTCATAACGCAATTCTCATCAAACGATCGTTCAGTAGGCAATGCTCGTCTGATGCAGGCACAAAAAACACTATAGACGATCGTCTTCTATCTTTTTTCGAATTCGCGATCATTTAGAAAGCGCGATTTCCTTCAAACGATCGTTTCATAGATGATGGTCTTTTGTCAACATCGCTCGTGTTAGACAATCTTCTCCAAAAGATCGCCTAATGGAAGCAAAAGTCTCCTTAGACGACCGTTACCCGACGATCTTTTTATCATTGATCGTTTACGAAGCGATTTCCATCAAACGGTCATCTTCTATCAACATCGCTTATATTAGACAATCTTATTCGAACATTCTTCTAATAGATGCCGATTCCTTCATAGACGACCGTTCTCCAACAATGATCATCGATCGTCCATAAAGCAATTCTCATTAAACGATCGTTCAGTAGGCTCCTTCTGTCAACATCGCCCATGTTAGACAATCTCCTTCAAACGATCGCTTTATGGAATCAAAAGTCTCCGTAGACGACCGTTACCTAACGATCTTCTTATCATCGATCGTTCATAAAACGATTCTCATTAAACATTCCCATCAAACAATTCCCATTAAACATAAAACGATCATCGTCTACCAACATCGCCTGTATTAGAAGATCTCCAAAAGATTGTTTAACGCAATCAATTTTCTCCATAGACGATCACCTCTCAGCGATCTTCCAGTCAGTAACTATCTATTCATAAAGCGATTTCTCGGGAGGTCCTTCCCCTTTGGCCAAATTACATCGTAATAGAGGATCCTCGCCGGACGGTTTTCACGCGAGGCGCTCGAGAGGAGCTAGCGTTGATGGGCGAGAATTCCGAAAGGAAAGGAAGACAGTGGCAACACCAAAGTCGGTCGTGTGTCGGTGTGTGAAGACTGTACCCGAACGACCGAGGTTTCGCATCGCGCTCTTTTCCTCGCCGCTGTCCTTGAACCTCGCGAAGTTGTCAGGCATACTTTTACCGTTACTGTGCCCACATCCTTTTATACCAGCATGGCCCTTTTCCCTCCTCACGGCCGCCATTGTTGCCGGCCATGCGGTGCCAGGGTTGTCGGCTCTTATCTTCGCGATCTACATAATGCCACTTTTTAACGATTACGGTTTTTTGTACGAACGTCTGGGTGGATTGGAATACTGGAAATGATAGAATTCGATGGTTTTGAGGTGGAATAGTACACAGTCTGTCATCAATTGACTTTGAGACTTTTGAGACAGTTTTGTATAAAATTTTGAGTGTGCTGGGCATTTTGGAGACACTTTGGAGTTCGAGATACATTAACGACACTTTTGAGATATTTTGAAGATACTTGTAGGTAATTAGTGAGATTAAGATACTAGTAGATCACTTTTGAGGAATTTTGGGAAATTAAGACACTGTTGAGACTCTTTAAAGACTCTTTTAAGACACTTGTGTGACATTTCAAAGATTCGAGGCTATGTCGAGACTTAAGAGACACATTTATAGATCTGTTGGAACTGTAAGACATCTTCTTGACACTTTTAAGACAGTGTTGTGGATACTTGGATGGTTTAAGACACTTTTGAGATTCTATAGACTTTTATAAGAAACTTGGGCCCAATTATAAAGATGTACGAGGATGTCAAGACTTTTGAGACACTCTGATTAAAATTTGGTGAGTACTGGGCACCTGTGAGACATTATTGTAAACATTATGAGAGTTTTCAATACGTCTGTAAAAGTTTTGAAGTTCAAGATATTTTGATGAAGCTTTTGAGACATTTTAAAGACACTTGTGGAAAAATTAGTGAGCTCAAGACACTTATAGGTTACTTATGGGGAAATTCTAGGGGATTGAGACACTTTTGAGACGGTGTAAAGACTCTCTTAAGACACTTATGCGAAATTTCAAAGATTCGAGGTTATGTCGATACTAAATAGACGCTCTTATATAAATATTGGATCTGTAAGACATCTTCTAGATACTTTTAAGACAGTTTTGTGGATATTTGGATAATTTAAGACACTTTTGAGGTTCTGTAGAGGCTCTTAAAAGAAACTTGGGCCCAATTCTAAAGATGTATGACGATGTCGAGACTTTTGAAACACTTTTGTAGACAATTTTAGGGGTGTTCGGTATCTTCGAGACATGTTAGTTAATATTTGGAGAGGTTCAGACACTTTGATACACATGTGAGAGTTCAAGATACTTTACATCACTTTTGAGATATTTTGAAGACACCTGTAGAAAATTACTGAGCTTAAGACACTTGTAGGTCACTTATGAGGAAATTTTGGGAGATAAAGACACTTTTGAGACTGTGTAAAGACTCTTTTAAGACAGTTACGTGAAGTTTCGAAGATTTGAGGTCATGTCGAGTCATAAGAGACACTTTTGGAGGTATTTTGGAACTGTAAGATATCTTTTAGACACTCTGAAGACAGTTTCGTGGGTATTTGGATAGCTTAAGACACTTTTGAGGTTCTATAGAGACTCTTATACGAAACTTCGGTCCAATTCAAAATATGTAGAATAGAAATTTATGTACAAAGATGAGTAAGTTTAAGACACTTGTAAGACACTTGTGTAGAAACTTGGAAAAATTAACAATTATGAGACTCTCGAAAGTCGTTTTTAAGGAATCTAGATAATTGAGATACTTGAAAAATGACAAGATAATTACAATGACCAATGCCGGAATGCCGAAAATTTGACTTCAAGTCTTGCATTCAAACTTCAAGATTTTTATTATTTGTTGGGTTACTTTAGATTAGAATAAAATCATTATTTTATCATCATTACAAACAACTGAATTTTAGGAATTTCTAATTTTCATACAATGTTTTTCAAAGATGATTTCTTTTGTTACGAGATTGAATGATTTGTAAATTTCATTTTTTTCTGCTTTTTTTTCTTTTCCCCTTTATCATTGCAAAAGATGTGGAGGCAAAAATAATCGTCGAAAAACTGGAATAAAGTAAAATATTCGGCGAAAGCAGTTAATTCCGTCGCGGTTGATGGAATGGCGAAATTGAAAGTTTGGCAAGCCTGATCGGACCCGGCCAGTAAAGTGTATGGCTACGGGCCACTTAACATAACAGTTGCTCAGCGAAGCTTCGGGAAGACGAAGCCTTTCTTTCTCCGCGTCGCGATTTTATCAGGCATTAAAATCAGTTATTGTGAGTTCAGCGAGTGTATTTCATACCTTTTTTATGCTTTTTTTATGTAATAAATTTACGTTTAACTTCTGGGATGTGATCTTTCGAAAAACGGTAGTTTATTGATGGTAGTGTGTTTATAAGGTTTAGATTAACAAGGGTAATCAAGGTTTAGATTCACGAAGGGTGAAGGTCAATTTAGAAAGTTCGAATTCGGAGCTGACGAAATTTGTAATTTGAAGTTCAATTCGGAAACTTCGTGAGCGAAACGAACTTCCGAAACTTCGAGTTTAAAGTTGAATTCGGAAATTACGAGTTGGAAGTTCAGTTTCTAAACTTCAAGTTTAAAGTTCAATTCGGAAACTTCAAGTTTAAAGTTCAATTCGGAAACTTCAAGTTGTAAGTTAAGTCCAGAAATCCAAAATTTGACGTTCAATTCGGAAACTCCGTAATTGGAATAAACTTCTGGAACTTCAAGTTTGAAGTTGAATCCAGAAATTTCATGATTGAAATAAACTTTCGAAACTTCAAGTTTGAAGCTCAATTAGGAAAATTTGAGTTAGACTTTTAGGTTCGAAACTTTCGGCAATTCGAAAACTTTGTGATTAAAATAAACTCTTGAAACTTCAAGGTTGAAGTTCAATTAAGGAAATTAAAGTTTGAAGTTCAGTTCCGAAACTTTAGGTTCTTATGAGAATTTTAAAAATACTAGATTGCAGGAAACTTGAGTGGTTTTCCAGAAACAACCTTAGAAATGTCCTTTAATCTCATTAAGTCTTCTCGATGAATTTTTTGTTAACTAAAAATTTAGCGAGTGTTGGGCACCTGTGATACATTTTTGTAAACATTATGAGAGTTTTCGATACTTTCGTAAAAGTTATGAAGTTAAAGATATTTCAAGGACACTTTCAAGACATTTTAAAGACACTTCTAGAAAAATTAGTGAGCTCAAGATATTCGTAGGTTACTTATGGAGAAATTTAGGGAGATTGAGACACTTTTGAGACTGTGTAAGGAATCTTTTAAGACACTTATGTTAAATTTCGAAGATTCAAGTCTGTGTTGAGACTTAGGAGATACTTGTATAGGAATGTTGAAACTGTAAGATATCTTTCAGACACTTAAGACAGTTTCGTGGACATTTGAATAGTTTAAGACACTTTTAAGATTCGACAGAGACTTTTCTAAGGAACTTCGGTCTAATTTGGAAGATGTTAAACAATGTCGAAACTTTTGAGACACATCAAAATTTTGTTAGTGTTGGGCACCCGTAAGACATTTTCGTAAATATTTTGATATTTTTCGATACATTCGTAAAAGTTATGAAGTTGAAGATATTTTGAGGACTCTTTTGAGACATTTTGGAGACACTTGTAGAAAATTAGTGATCTTCACTTATGGAGAAATTTTGATGAACAAGACACTGTGGAGATTCTAAAGACTTTTTTAAGGCACTTATGTAAAATTTCGAAGATTCAAGTTTATGTCGAGACTTAGGAGACACTTAGAAAAATTTTGGAATTGTACGACATCTTTTAGACACTTTTAGGGCAGTTTCGTGGATGTTTGGATAGTTTAAGACACTTTTAAGATACCATCGAGACTCTTATAAGAAACTCGGGCCCAATTCTAAAGATGTCAGACAATGTCGAGATTTCTGAGACCCTTCTATCGAAATTCAGTTGATGTTGAGCATTTTTCAGACATTTTCGTAAACATTCGGAGAGTTTCATACACTTTTACGAACATTTAGACTTTACAAAGACTCTTTTGAGACACTTATGTTTATATTTTTGTTAAGATCACCTTATAAGAAATGCATAAACTTATGAAAAATTTACGAAATCTTATAAGGGTTTCACGAATTTCAAACTTATAAACTTCAGATTTACAGAAGTTTTTCAATATCCTATAAGGTCAAATTTCAAGAAATCATAAGGCCTCTGCATCGAACACCTCATAAAAAATAAAGAACCTCATGAGAAATACGCGAAATCTTACCAGGTTTTTGACCATCTCTTAAGGTTGATAATAACTAGGACACTATCTATAAAAATTGATTCGAAGCCATCCAAAACGAGCCGAGCATACGCCCCTCGCGAAATTCATAAAAAAAATCGACCACCAAGGAAAGGCTGCACAGGCTTCTTGATATATTCGCCTCGTTTTACGTCAGGGTCAAAAAGGAGGGAGCGCTCTCGCTTGCTCGAGCATCTGGAATGCACGGGATTTCCGTAGCGCACGTTTCGAGGGGACCGGGTTTCACGACCATGCGATGAAAGAGCTACATGAAAAAACTGGCCCCTTGAATCACAAGAAAATAAAAACTGTATTCAGACTCGTTCAAATTTGAGTGAACCAAGATTGCCCCATAATTGCCCTTATATTAGGTGAACTCTAAGCGTTTGGGATTGGACTTTGAGTTTGAGGTTTCGAAATTGAACTTTTAAATCGAAGTTGAAGAATTGAAATTCGAACCTAAAGTTTCGGAAGGGCATTTTTGAATCGAAGTTTCCGAGTTGAACTTCAACGTTGAAGTTTTTGAATTGAACTCAAAATTTGAAGTGTTTGAATTGAACTTCAAACCTGAAGTTTCGGAATCGAACTGTCAATTAGAAATGTCCGAATGGGAGTTTAAAATTTGAGTTTCGAAACTGAACTTCGAACTATAAATTTCCGAATTGAACTCGAAACTTGAAGTTCCTGAAGTTGATTTCAATCACAAAGTTAGGAATCAAACTTCAAGTTGAAGTTGAGAAACTGGACTGCCAACTTGAAGTTTAGAGACTAAACTTTTAACTCGAAGTTTCCTAATATTGAACTTCCAAATCGAAATTTTGAGATATAACTTCTATCTTGCAGTTTCCGATTTAAACTTCAAACTTGAAGTTTATCAACTCAGTTCCAAATTGGAATTTCTAAATTAGCCTTCAAACTGGAATTTTTAAAACTGAACTTTTGACTCGTAGTTTCCGAATTGAACATCTACCTTGAAGTTCCGAGAGTTTATTCCAATCGCGAAGATTTCGAATTAAATTTCTGACTCTTCTAATTTAAACTTACTAATTGAACTTCAAACTTGAAGTTTAGAAACTGAACTTTGAACTCGAAGTTTCCAAATTGGACTTCAAAATTGAAAATCCTGAAGTCAATTTCAATCGCAAAGCTCCAAAATTGCACTTGGAACTGAAAGTTTCGAAACTGAACTTCCAACTTGAAGTTTCCCAATTGAACTTTGAAACTCAAGTTTCGAAACTGAACTTCCAAGTCGAAGTTTCCGGAAGTCTATTTCTATCACAACGATTTTGAATTCATTTTTAGAATTGAAGTTCAGAAGCTGAACTTCCAATTTGAAGTTTCCGAATTGAACCTCAAACTGGGAGTTTCAAAACTGAACTTTTGACTCGTAGTTTCCGAATTTAACATCTATCATGAAGTTCCGAGAATTTGTTTTGATCACGAAGATTTCGAATTACATTTCGACTTGAAGTTTGAAAACTGAACTTCCAGTTTGCATTTCCGAATTGAACTTCAAACTTGAAGTTTAGAAACTGAAATTTCAACTTTCAGTCTCCAAATTGGACTTGAAAATCAAAGTTTCGGAAGTTTGTTTCAATCACGAAGTTTCGGAATTGCACTTTGAACCGAAAGTTTTGAAACTGAACTTACAACTCAAATTTTCCGAAATTAACTTCAACCTTGAAGTTTCGGAAGTTTATTCCAATCACGAATTTTCTGAATGTAACGTCAAACTTCGTATTTTTAAACTGAACGTCCAGGTAGAACTTTCCGAACTGAACGCCAAAATTGAAGTTGCGGAAGTTAACTTCAATCACGAAGTTTCGGAACTTGACTTCAAACTTTACGAAGTTTCCGAATTCGAATTTCTAAACTGAAATTCCAACTCGAAGTTTTTGCATCAAACTTCAAACTTCAAGTTTAGTATATCAACTAAACTCCCAATCAGAACTTTCCGGATCGAACTTCAAACTTGAAGTTCCGAAAGTCAACTTCAATCGCGAAGTTCCGGAATTGCACATTAAATCGAAAGTTCCAAAACTCAACTTCCAACTTACAGTTTCCGAATCGAACTTCGAACTCAAAATTTTCCAGAAGTAAATTTTGCATGAATCCAGATCGACTTTCTTCCCTATGGATCCTACGGTGCATTAAATACTTCGTACATTTCAGGCCAATAAATAGGTCTTCTCTACCCGCGCATAAAAACCGCTCTTTATTACCCTCGGCCCATAAAACCAAAAACTGTTGATTCAACAGATGGAGTCCCCAGAGCGCGAGTTGCACCGGGACCCCGGAGTGGTGCGCTCGGAGGACAAAGTGGACGAAGTTGTGCACACGGACACGGCCCGAAAAATGCTGTCAATTTTCCGTCAGATGGAGGAAAAGGCGACGAAAGACGACGTCCCGGAAGGGCCGAAGCCCCTGAAGAGATTCACGCCGCCACCGGAGGACAAATTCGCGAAACCCACGGCCTCCGAGTCCGAGGAGGAGGATGAGGACGAGGTTGAGGAATCCGAGGGCGAGGAGGAGCCGGATGCAAGGGATCCGAATTACGTCAGGGCGTCGGACAAGGTCCGTTTTTTATCCAAAATATTCCCGATTCGAAATTTAGATTCAAACTGAGTTTGTTGGAGACTATACAAGTGAATGCGTCAAGGATCTCGGACGAAAGACACGGAAAAACACTGTTGGATTTTTCTGTAGTGCTCCATAGCCCATCAATAGTGTTTCTAGTAGTGTTTAGCAGAGTTTTTTCGTGTTAATCAGAACACTGTTCAGCAGTATAGAACTATGTATTTTTCTATAGCTATTTGAGACTATGTTATACGGTTTAACACTAACTGATACGGTTCAATACGGCTTGACCCCGTTTTATCACTGTTTAACGCTATTCAAGACACATACTCGCACGTACAACTCACGCACACACACACGCGTACAAGACAATCCTACACTAGTAAACTTATTAACACTCTCCAAAACTGTTCAACGCTATTCAGCACTACTCAACACTATTGAACACTGTTAAACACTACTTAACACTATTGAACACTGTTAAACACTTCTTAACACTCTTGAACACTTCTCTACACCGTTAAACACTGTTTAAAAACGCTATTGAACACCACTTAAAACTGTTGAACACTATTTGAAGGTTCATGAACATTCTTTAACATCGCTTAGCCCTGTTAAACACAATTTGAATACTGTTGAACACTATCTAACAATGTTTAACACTATCCAGCACTGGTGAACGCTGTTTGACACTGTTCAATGTTATTTGAACGCTATGTCACACTGTTCAACACTATTTAAACACTTTTGAACACTACTCATCGCTCCCTAACATAACTTAGAGCTGTTGAACAATGTTCAGCGTTATTCAGCACATTGTTATTGAACTCTACTCGGCACTGTTGAACACTGAGCTCATTGTATTTCGATTCACAACTATTAAATACTATTCACACTGCTCATGTCACTGGAAGTTGACCGTTTGAAGACTGAAGTAAAAAACTGACATATGAATCAATTTCACTTCAAATGAAATCAACGAAATTTTAATTCTAGGTCGAAGACGAATTCTTAAAACAAGCGCAAAACGCAGCACGTGCCAAAACTCTGCGCGCGAAATTCGAGCAGTGGGAAACAACGGACGGAAAATCGAGCAATCACAACGTCGCGGAAATGGAAATGGAAATGGCCCAGGGTGAGCAATCCAGCATCGAATCCGCGAGCAGTCTCAGGGCCCGTTTCGAATCTTTGGGCTCCACGCAAACGGACTCGCCGCGAGCGCCTAAAGTCAAAGTCAACCGATTTGTGGTGAGTTTTTTCGAGTATTCGTTTTTTTTTTTTTTTTCCAACTACCACACGACAAATAATATTTTCTCACTCCTTGAACATGCTTGTTAAGTATGTGATTGAATTGCAAATAACTAGCTTGCACGTTTTATTGCGTGTTTTTGTTTTTTAATTCGGAATTTCGGTTTTGAGTTTGGTTGCGATAGTAAATTGAAATTTTTGCGTTTGCAGCATGTGACGTTTTCGTTATGTGCCCTTAAAAGAACAGGTTTGTGTCGTATTTTTAACTGGATATAGATGCAAATGTTGTGCAAACAGTGTGCAAATTTCGTGCAAACTTTGTACAGACTTCATGCAAACTTTGTGCGAATTTCATGCGAACTTTGTGCAAATTTTATGCAAATTGTGCGATTTTTTTGCAAATTTTATGCAAACAGTGTGTAAATTTCATGCAAACAGTGCGAATTTCATGCAAATTTTGCGCAAACTTCGTGCAAATTTGATGCAAACCTCGTGCGAACTGTTCTATGAGGGGTGTTTTTGCACGGGCTGCGATTTTTTTTATTCGACGATGATTTTGAATGCGATTGTGAGTGCGTGGTTAATTTTGATGTTAGTGTGATGTGAGTTTTTCGTTGGAGGCTTGGGATTGTATTTTTATGTTCAACAGTGTCTTGAATTTTGGTATGAAACTTCGAAAAATTTGTGTTGTTACTAGCAGCTCTAGCAATCCTTATATAGTTTTGTCAGGTTATAATTCGGCTCAAATACTTTCAATTTTTAGTTTCTGAGTTCTACTTAGTCAAAATGTAGTGAAAATCGGACCTGAATCCGAATTTTTTTCTTCAATCTCAGATTTTGATATTCTAAAATTTGAGTCTTCCAAATTTTCTTATTCAAAACATGAAACTTCAGTTTCTTAAAAAAATATGTAATTTTTGCAAAATGTTGTATTTTTATAATATTCGCAAAAATCTGAACATTTTTGTGAACTCGGAAATAGTCAAAATTTTACGTTTTTAAATGACCCATTTTTCGCAAAATATTGTGAATATCAAATTCAATTCTTATTTTTGAGTTCGCAAATTTGGAAATTTTTAGATTCGCAAATTTTGAAACTTCGGAATATTTGTACTAAAATAATCAAGTTTTTTCAACAGTTTTATAACAAACTAAATGAAAAATTTTTTCATTTGACTAAAATTTTTACCATTTTGAAAATAGAATAACTTAATTTGTGTTATTGTTAGTTGTATTACAAATTTTGCTCGTTGCAGCATGCGAATTTTGTGCACCCCGTTGAAAAGCTTGAAAATCGACGTAATATTATACAGCGTGTCCCAAAATCGCCTTAACAGCGGAAAGCCAGAGATTTCCCATGAAATTCCAAAAAGATTTTTGAAAATTCGCGAAATAAACGGTTTATTCAACATTATATGTTAAAAAAAATTTGCAAATTGTTGGAATATTTCAAAAGATGTCAAATTTGTGTTATGCTTTTCAAATTAAAATTTTCAAGAAACCATACATTTCGGCAAAAGTTGCGAAAATTTGAAAATCTCCAATTTTCGCAAAAATCACAAACTTATTGTCTGACTTGCTAAAAAAACACTAAAGTTTTTATAATCTGAAAAAAATGACTACATTTCCCAAAGTCTAAGAAGAAATTTTACATTTAACAAATATTTAAATTTTTGCACATTACCGAAACTCGGAAAAATTTGTTCGAGTTTACAAATTTTCAGAACTCTGTAAAATTTGAAATACTTTACATCGTAAGGTTAACTGATGTGAATTTTTAATTTTTCAAGTTTGTTAATTTCGGAAAATAACATACGGGAAATCTTCCATGAATTTTATGGAAAATTTATTTCCATAAAATAAATATTTTATTATTTATTTATTCCGTTATTACTAGCAATTTTTTAGAGTTGAAAAAGCGACCGATTTTTCAACGTGTAGATTAACACTATTTTTTTTATGATCCGTGAAAAAATGACAGTTTTTTCATGTTTTGAGTGTGAAAATTAATTTTTTTTTTACGATTCAAAAATAGTACAATAGAATAGTGTTAATTTCCTATACTATAAAAAAATGTGACTCCCCCTCCTCTCCCCCCCCGGCAGTAAGTTTTCCATCACTTCCAATTGATTAGTTTCTATTGATTTTCATCAATTCCTGATTATTTCCTGTCAATTCCCATTAATATTCAATAATTACCATATTATTACGCTACAAGGTGAATAATCGCGCTTTTTCAACGCGTGGCACATGACTATTTTTCTTATTCGCGAAAATATGGCAATTTTTTTCTACTGTTCTGTATGTAAAAAATGACTGATTTTTCCACGAGTGAAAAAATGATAGTTATTTCCCCACGAGGGAAAAAATTGTTTTTTTCTTCACTATTTCAGTCTTTTTTTTAAATATATTTCTCAACGTGTGCAAAAGGAACTTTTTTATACAAATGCGAAGTTTGCAAGACGAGCCGAAAACGAGTTTTGCAATCTGATTCGTAAAAACGCTCCTTCTGCACGAGTACTCTATCTCTCCCCACAAGTGTAGAAAATCGCATTTTCTTGACAAGTGGTATATAACTGTTTTTCTTCCACAAATTGAAAAAATAGTGACTTCTCACACTTCAAACTGTCACTTTTACGAGAATTGTGAAAAAAAAATTTCCACCCCGTAGGAAAACGTTCCATTAAATTTCCATAGAAATTCTGAATGGAAAATTTTTTCCATGTATTTTCCATTGTCTCTACAAAATACAAACAATTTTTATTCGCAAAAAAAGTTACTTAACAAGATTTTAACGATTATTTAATAGAAATATAATAGTACATTGAAAGGAAATTCAATAGTAATTGAATGGAAAACTAATGGAAATTCAATGGTAAACGAATGGAAATTCTAAATGGAAAAAATTTCTATGGACCAAAAAACCATTGATCATAACTCAATGGGAATTCAATGGAACGTTTTCCTACGTGACGAGTGGAAAAAACTGTTTTTTGCACACTCGTGAAAAAATCGGTTACTTTGCACACGCAATACAGTGGAAAAAATCGGCATCATTTCGAGAAATGATCGAAAAAATGACGTTTATTTTCGTTGGGGAGCAGTAGAGGAGAAGCGAGGAAAACTCGCGGGAACCACAGCAGGGAACAAAGAAGCACTGTCGAACGAAGAACCAGCCAGCGCAACCAAAGAGCACAAAAAAACGCGATCCGACAACTGGACGACGCCAGCATTTTAGGATTACGCAATATATTATAGTTGTTATGTTATTTCGAGCGTTTAGAATTCATTATATTACGTTATCGTAATTACGTTATCACGTTATGATATAATTATTATTGTATATTACACTGGGAAAAGAAGGTTTGGTAAAAATTACTACGCTCTTGTAGTTACCGTAGCCAGTTGAGGGTGACGTTTTCTCGTGCGACGATGAATTTCTCAAACGAATCCGAATTTGAAACTTAAAAAAAAACTTTCGAGCTTTCCAAATCTTTTGAAAAACTTGAATTTGTTCAATTTTTCAAGGAACTTGAAATATTCGGAATTTTCGAACAATTTCGAACTTAATGAATTCCAAACAAATTTAAAATTCTTGTAATTTTTTAAGGATGTTTTGAAAAAATAACAGTTTTGAAATTAAAATAAGAACATACAATTATGAAATCTTCCGAAAAACGTAGGATTTGCATATTTTCGAAAAGACACAAAATTCTACAAATTTCCGAAAAACTTGAAGATTTTTAAACTTTTGAAAAAATTTGAATTTTTTTTAAATCTCGGATTTTCACATTTTTGGGAGAATTCAAAATGTTTTGATTTGTGTGGAAAACACCGCATTTTTATGATTAGACGAAATCGACATTCTAGATTGTTTCCAAAAACTAACTGTTTTTGACATTTTCTCAGAACTCTGAATATGTCAAATTTTTCTGAAAACCCGAAATATTCGGATTTTTAGAAAAACTCGAAATTCGCAAATCTGTTGTGGAACTACAAGTTTTCGAATTTACGAAAAACTTAGCATTTTTTCATTAAAAAAAACTTCGAATTAACGAATGTTTCCAAAATCTAACAATTTTCAAAATTTTCGAAAAAACTCCAACATTTTAAATTTCTCGCAAAATCCGATATTCGTAAATTTCGAAAAAAACGTTAAATTTCCAAAATTTCTGAGAAACTTAGAATGTTCAAATTTTTCGAACTCAAACTTTCCAAATCTTTTGAAAAACTCGAATTTTTCGAATTTTTTGAAGAACTTGAAATATTCGGAATTTTCGAATGATTTCGAACTCAATAAATTCCAAAACATTTTAGTATGAAATTCTTGTAATTTTATAAGAAATCGAAATTGTCGAGTGTTTTGGAAAAATAACAATTTTGAAATTGAAATAAGAACATACAATATTGAAATATTTCGAAAAACTTAAGATTTTTATATTTTTAAAAGGACACAAAATTTTACAAATTTCCTAAAAACTTCGAAATTTTCAAACTTTTCAAAAAATTCGAATCTTTTCAAGAACTCGGATTCTCAAATGTTTGGAAACGTTCAACATTTTTCGATTTTTGTGGAAAACATCAAATTTTCACAATAAGATGAAATCGAAATTTCCGGTTGTTTCCAAAAACTAACAATTTCCGAAAATTTCATAAAACTCTGAAGATGTCAAATTTTTTCTGAAAACCCAAAATATTCGAATTTTCATAAAAACTCGAAATTCGCAAATCTGTTGTAGAACTACAAATTGTCGAATTTCCGAAAAACTTTAAATTTAATTTTAAAAAATCTCGAAATTCACAGATGTTTCTAAAATCTAACAATTTTAAAAATTTTTGAAAAAATTCTGACATATTTAAAATTTCTCAGGAAACCCGATCGTTTCAAATTCCTAAAAAACTTTGAATTTTACAAATTTCTGAGAAACTCAGAATTTTCAAATTTTTAGAACTCAAGTTTTGTAAATTTAGCTAGAAACGATTGGAAATAGAACTAGCAAAGATTTTATGTAAGCATAATATTAAGATTGTACAAAGTGCAAATTCAATTTATTTCGTTCGAAAAACGCTCAAAAATTAATTTTTCCAATGATTTTACATACTGACTAAAACGTCGCCTAAAAATCGCCTTCTGGAGACGTTTTGGCGTCGAAATTTCGTCGCTCTCAGCTGGCTAGGGAATTTTTAGTGATCGAGTAATAATAACTAGAGTATTCGATAGTTCAAACCAAAAATATCGTAATTTCGTTGTGAAAAGAACTTGATGAATGTGGTTAAATCAGACTTTGAGATTTAGTCGATATTATCGAGTTTATTTTATTGATCCAAAAATTGATGGAGTAAAATCGAAAGATATCGCAAATAAATTATTAATTTCCATCAAATTGACATATTTAATTGGTCTGCATTATACTAATTTTATTCAGCACTTTTCACTAAATTGTAGTCATTTTTACTCAATTTCTTTCTCAGTGTACGAAGTTTGTGGAATCGCGAATTAGTTTCGAGGCTAAAAGACGAAAATCAAACTTTTAGTCTTATCGTAACCGATGAATAATAGCGTATTCCGCAACTAGAGGAAAAATCATTTAGGCGACTTTTAGAATAATACGAGTTGGAAAATCATTTTTCCACTAGTTGCGAAATGTACTATTTTACACCTCAGGGTAATAAGAGCCGCAAACAGCCATTTTTATGCCTGGGGTATATATGAAAAATTCTATGTATAAATGAACCTTCGAAACAAAGCTCAAAACCAATATTCTTCCAATAATATAATGAATAATCGAAAATTTTCTTCCACATCAGTTGTTTTTCGAGCACACTTTTGGAATTGACGAGACTTTTTGAGAGTCTTTTACTTGGATTTTGAGTCATTTACAATTTCGCTAAGGGAATTTTTATACCTGACGGATATTTTGTAACTCGCATTAAATGTATGGTAGAATTGAGGACGAATTGAGATATTTTCCCCAGCGAAATTCGCGACTCGTCGAAATGTACCCCGATTTGGTAGACACGTTTTTTCGTGGACAAAATATGACGTGCAATAAACTTACGTGCTAAAATTAAGCGTTGGTTTTTTTCGAAATCGAGTCTGATTTAGGTTTTCGGATTTTTTTGTTTTGTTTTTGTTATTTTTTTCGATTTGGGCGTATTGAAACGAAAAAGATGCGAATTCGGAAATTGTAGATTTTGGGATTTCAAAGTGTATTGAACTAGAAAATTCAAGATTTTGAGACGCTCGTGACTTTAGTTTGTATAAAAACCTTATAAAATGCGAGAGGATGTTAAATTTTTGGAATTTTGGCTAACTTCGAAAATTTCGGAAATCGTTGAGAATTTTTGAGTATGGAGAACTTTGAAATTCCGGTAAGTTTTGAATTTTCTAAAATTTCCGGAAATCCTGAAACTTTGTAAATTTTTGGAATTTCAAAAATTATCCTTTTAATTTCAGATAATTACGTATATTTCGAAATCGTAGAGAATTGGAACAAAACAACTTCATAAAATGTGAGAGGATGTTAAATTTTGGAAATTTTGGCAAACTTGGGAAATTTCGCAAATCGTTGAGAATTTTTGAATATGGAGAACTTGGAAATTGTGATGAGTTTTTAATTTTCTAAAATTTACGGAAATCGGAAAACTTTGAAAATTTTCGGAATTTCGAATATTATTCATTAAATTTCAGATAATTACGTATATTTCGAAATAATAGAGAATTAAACAAAAAAAAAAAAACTATAAAATGTGAGAGGATGTTAAATTTTGGAAATTTTGGCAAACTTCGAAAATTTCGAAAATCGTTGAGAATTTTTGAACACAGAGAATTTTAAAATTTCGAAAAGTTTTGAATTTTCTGAAATTTCCGGAAATCCGAAAACTTTGTAAATTTTCGTAATTGCAAAAATTATTCTTCAAATTTCGGATAATTACATATATTTTGAAATCATATATATTCAATAATTTGAAAAAAAAAAAACTTTATAAAATGTGAGAGGATGTTAAATTTTGGAAATTTTGGCGAACTTCGAAAATCTCGGAAATCGTTGAGAATTTTTGAATACAGAGAACTTTGAAATTTCGAAAAGTTTTGAATTTTCTATAATTCCCGGAAATCCGAAAACTTCGGAAATTTTTTGAATTTGAAAAATTATTCTTCGAATTTCGGATAATTGAGGAGCTCTCAACAAGAAGGCGACAGGCGCGTGAAAACAAGAAAAAGTATTGTCCGCGTCGTGACGTCACGAAACAAAATTCAGAATAAACAAATCGAAAAAAGAAAAATACGTACTTATAGGTCTCGAAAAATGAACTCGAGTCTTCATGTACATTTTTTCTCTCACGTCGATAGTTTTTAAGGAAAAA
>JAPYZK010000642.1:0-34421 GCA_030522785.1 Platygaster equestris
TGGTTTCCCCCGCGGGTCGATGGAGGGATCAATTTCAAGTCGAAGTAAATACCAAGTAGGTAGGGGTTCCATGGCAGGGTAAGAAAAGAGGGAAGGGACTCAGAAACCTCACTAGGTGAGGTATGGGCTAATCAAAATTTGGTTCTAAAAAATTTGGTTCGATGATATTATTTAATATGTCGATTCTATTGAAAAGAAATTAAAAAACAAAAAAAATGAGCATTAATATGAACCTAGTTTTATTGCAGTCTGTTGGAAGTTTATCAGGTCCATTGAGCCATGATTCAACATACAAGTCAACATTCAATACCGGTGCGATCAAATCATCGTACAAATCTGTAATAATGACGCGATTAACACAAGTACAAAAGCGATCATTAATTATCAGCCACGTTTGGCTCTGCACATCTACCCTGTATTCCAGAAATTTCCAGTTTTGCAAAAATTTCTTCGACAACTATGTATAATATAAGTAATTTGACAACAAATTGAAGCGAACATGTTGCTGCAATACATATTTTCGAGATTCGAATCTCTTAAATGTTCGAAGAAAATTAAATAATTGCAAAAACCACATTACAGTATTATGTACCTTTTTTCCACTGGCTACTTTTGGCGAAAGAAATAAAATGCATTCCCTCATTGGAATGAAAAGGAGCGACCCTCGTGAAGGGTCCTTGTTTTAGCCTTTTTTGTTGACCGGCGGCAACCAACTTGGGATATTTGGCCGAAAACGTATCCGGGATGTTATATCTATAAACGATAATTTGATTGTACATAAGTTGCGTGCCAATTTGGTCCAAGTGAGCATGCGGGGTGGAGACGCAGAGCAGATTCTGTCCGTAATTCGTCCCGGACGCGGGATAATTGTAATATTTTCTTTTATTAAACGATTCTGTTGAACCGTTTTTTGCCCTTCCTCTGTTAAAACCACTTTCCGGGATCGGTGGAAAATTTGGCACGCTGTGAATCAGCCAAAAAGCTAAATTTTTTCCAACCATCAAGACCCCTTTTGCGTGACCATATTTTGCCTGTGCGTACGATTTGTTTGGGGCTTGGTCGTTGTACATGAACCACATGCTTTCCGCAGATTCATTTTTCTGCAATTTTTTATTTTCCAATTTTATTTATTTCTACTTTCGTTACAAGTACATTCCTCATTTTATACTTGTTTTTCCAAGCAAAACAATGGACGTTTTAATAGTTGACTGGGAAAAAAGGAATAAGGGAATACCAATTAAAGATGGTGTATGGTATGTTTTATTAAAATGAAACAATTTTATAATCATCATCAGTTCGAAAGCTGTGATGTATATAATGAATAATTGTATTTTACATACCAAAGCAAGTAGGAAAAAATGTTGCTCAATTCGTCGAGTAAAACGGGTTTTGAGAATCATTTTATTATAAGTATTTAAGAGCGAATTTCTGAAAGTTAATGAAATAGATTCTATGTGTAATTCTCGTATATTTCAATTATAAAAAAAATTACTCAGCTGGGATAAATTTGTATTGCGTACGTCTTTATAGAGCGGTGCCAAAGTGTATCCGATCATCGATTTTTCGGAAGCGATATCTTCTTTCGATCTTTGCCAAAAAGGCTCTTGGTTAGTCATATAAACGAATGCGACGCCTCTTTTTATCGCGTCGTCGTCAGTGTCGGACTTCTTCGGCAATTTGTACACGAAAAACCTGAAAATTTAATTTTAACATCCTTCACTTTTGATTAATAATTGCGTTTCTTATCAATTTAATATTTTCAACTTGCATTTTTTTTAATCGGGAAAAAAGTGAGCAAGGACAGATCGAGGTATAATAATATCATCTGGAAATGGACCATAATATATCCATTTGCAGAAGCGTGCATAAAATTGGTCGATCCTATTTTACATTTGATTCTTGCCTCAATTTTATTAATTATTTATCACGACGATTTGATCAATGTAGTTATCAATATTATCACTGCATTCATTGCTCACCAATCGAGGAGCTCATTATTGGGTCCTTTGCACTGAATAACACTTGGAGCCGCTTGATGCGAGAATGCGATAAAGCATGCTGCACAATAAAGTATAAGCGTTGAAATGGTAGCGATAAAGCTCATGATTTTCAATGTGCTGCAACAAGTAGCGTCGCTCGAGCTCGAGTATCACGAATCACTAACTGTTAACGCAGCTTGACGCAGTTATTGCAGTTATAGGGGATTTTTCATCGTGGTGTGAATCAAATAACGCGCGCGTCACGGACTGTGTCATACTGGTTTATTTGCCGCGGGATTTTACTTGATTTCTAAGATAGCTTAGCTGCATTTTTAGAGGCAAATGGAGTCTAATCGCTATCTTCTTTTTATCTATACATGTATATATATGTAACTATCATCATTCCATAAGTTATCAAAAGACATTCCTCACAGAATTCGATATAGGCCTGCAGTCAATGTGTGAAATTTACATTATGCAGATTTGATGTACACACTATTTGCATGCTTTCGAAATGAAACTATGCAATTTCGCAACCTCCGAGGCGAAATTAAGTCGAATTTCAAAAAACTAAAAATTCCGAAAGAGTAGAAATGTACGTCAGTATTTCAGAATTTCAAAACGAAATATCTGGTACTTGATTTTTAGTTATGTAACAATTCAATTTAAAAATCTACTATTTTTAAAAACCTAATTTTCATTTTATTGTTGATTATAATCAACTGAGTCGAAAAATGTCAATTCCGATGTTCAAAACGTGAAATGAAAAGTAATGCACAACTCAAATCGGAAAATATGATTCGAATTTTTCAGTTTAAAAGTATAAAGTGTATTCAAAAATTCGAATTGTAAAATTAAGAAAATGAAAAAGTCAATTCCTGTCTTCCCCTTCCCTGCCACTAACGATCATTCGAATAGTGTAATGCTTACAATACAGTATACCTAATATTTGAAAATCTTTCTCAGATTCAGCTTGGCAAAAATGAGTCTCAAACTTTATGGAAATCTCTTGTCTCAGCCTTCCAGAGCTCTGTACATTTTTCTTAAAAAATGCGAAATTCCATTTGAACATCGCATTATTGACCTCAAGTCTGGTGAACATTATACTGAAGAGTTTGCAAAAATCAATCCCCTCCAAAAAGTGCCAGTTATTGAGCACAATGGAGTTTTTATCATGGAAAGGTGAAAAGAACAGCTATATATCATAATATATTATTATTATTATCGTTACTATTATGCACATGAAAGGGGAATTGCACATTTCGAAAAAATACTGTCAGTTTATATTTTATTAACGAATTATATCACCATATGTAATTTTATTTGAGCTTCATTTCGAACCGTGAAAAACTAGCGGTTTTTGCAAGTAATAAGTACAATTAAACAATTAACAGACGAGTAAGTGTTTCAAAGTCAATTTTTTAGAAATTTATCAACATTTTTAAATCCAAGTACCTGCATTTCATAATTAACCTGTTACATTGATTAACTGTAATGATTTAATAATGATCCTTGATCCAGTATCGCGATTCTCCGATACCTCTGTCGAGAGTTCAAGGTTCCTGACCATTGGTACCCATCGTCTTCTCTGCCTCGAGCTCGAGTCGATGAATACCTCGAGTGGCAACACAACAATACTCGGGCTCATTGCGCGATGTATTTTCGAAACTTGGTAAATTAACATTCCGTCTCCTCTTATCCCTCGTATGTTCAATGAAAAATACGCCAATTTTAATCTATCATCCAGTAATAATAGCATACTTTTAACAACTTATCGTACAAGTTGACGAACAATTTCGGAAAATTTTTTAATAATGGTCCCCTGATGAAAATAGTTTTTTTTAATCACGAAAAAATTATATATACTCCGAAAAACTCGATACAGATTTGTATATATCATACTTGGATACTTTTTCGTGGTTACCCTTGAATTCTAGGATGATATAATGTGTTGGAAAAAAAACTGAGTAAATAAACCTTTAATTTGCAATTATTTGCTGCCTCTTCAGCTAATAGTGCCTGCTATTACTGGGAAAAAACCATCGCCTGAAAACGTAGAAAAGATGGAGAAAAAAATGAGCGATTGCTTGGATTTGATAGAAAACGTTTGGCTCGATAAGAAGCCTTTTTTAACTGGAAACGAAATAAGCGTTGCTGACTTGATTGGTGCTTGTGAAATCGAACAACCCAGTGAGTGCACGTGATTATGTCATTGCGACCATTTTCATGTTATTTAACGTACCAACTTTTCATTTTCCTCGGGAAAGAGTAATAATTAAAAGTTGAATTATTGTAGAGATATAATAAACTGATTCAAGGATACTCGAAAAGTCCCTTATACATTATACGTATTAAGGAAAATACTTCATGACGTTGAACCTCGACTAAAAGTTAGATCGAGGGTGCAGTAATAATGCATTAATTCTTTTTCAGGGTGCTTATTTATATTGCATTTCTAACAAAAATCGCGTCACAGTAGTTTTTTTGCTGTTTTATCAAAAATGAAATAAAATACACCGAAAATGAATTTTTACATGTTCAATACAACTCCAAGTTTGGAGTATCGGTAATTTTTGATAAATTATACTCGAAATCGAAATCTCGTAATTTGACGATCCAAGTTTACGCTTTTAAATTCATCAAGCTTGAAATCACGGGATTTTGATTTTTCGATTATTGAGTGTCAGATTTCATCGTTGTGCTTCGGAAATTTAAAAATTAAAATGTTCTTTTTCGCGAAGATTGCAGAGTAAATTTAAAATTGGAGGATTTTAAATATGATGTATATAAGTTTTAGAAGATGCTAATTAATTACTTTTCGATCACTTGTTGTGCATGCAATGAAATCCAAGTTTGACGAAATTGATTTAAATTGAATCAATGCATAATTCTTACTCCTAAATTGCACAAAATATAATTAATAAATTGAGTTCATTTTTAGGAATGTGTGGTTACGATCCGTGCAAAGAAAGGCCTCGATTAACCACTTGGTTAGAAAAAGTAAGATCCGAAACAAATCCTCATTACGCCGAAGCTCATCAAATTCTGAACAAAATTGCTCAAAAACGACTGACTGGGAAACAACAACCACAAACCATGAGCATGTTGTGATAATCTGAAGCCATCTATATTTTTGAATATGTTTTTTAGTTTTGTTTTACTCATTTTTCGATCTACGGTGTTGATATACATATTAATGCTTTATTTTTTGAATAAATTATATTCTATTATCAAAATTATGGAAAATTATATATTTAATTATTAGTATATATGCAATTCGAAAAAAATATACATATAAGAATCCCTAAATTCTTAATATTTTGAAAGTTTCCAATTGAACTGATGTGCGTGTTACTATCGCAGGTGAAAACTGACATATGTATTGAGAGTTTTAAAATTCGAACTCATGCATACTCCATTGTAATTTCAGGCTCCCAGTTCTGAAATTACTGGGTAATCTATTTGAAAAACAGAAGATTATTGATACTAAAATGTGTGCAATATAGATGTATGAAGTGTGTGAAATATAGATGCAGCATATAAAATCTCTCTCTCTCTCGTATCCATGCCGAAAAAATTAAAATGGCCGTCTCGGGTGGTACCACTGATTCGTCTGCAGAGTGGGAATATGAAATTAAATTAGAAAGACAAGTCTCCAGCGGTTCTCATACGAAGCAGCAGGATGATTCGTATAACGCGAATCACAATTACTGCATAAAAAACGCCATTTCGACGCTCAGCGTCGAAACAAATGTCTTTTTTACCATTTTAATTTCTAAAATTTAGAAGTTATTGAATTTTTCCATTATTTAAATTTTTGAAAGTTCTAAAATTGTTAAAACTCATAAAAGTATTATATTAAAGACTATTATTAATTATAAATTTTTTTAATTTATTGATATTTTCAGGAGAACTGAAATTTTCAAACCGTCTGAAACTCCGAATTTTTCAAATTTTGACACATACACAATGTTTTCTCAATTTTTCGAATTTTTTCAATAATTGATTAATAATAACGCTTGCATTATTTTTGACGTTTTCGAAAATCGGAGCTTCTTGCAAATTTCCATTGAAATTCTAATAACTTTCGAAACTTTCAGAATTTTCATACATATCGATGTCTTCAGAATCGTTGAAACTCTGAAAATTAATTTAAAGAATACTTAAAGAATACCTAACATACTAAATGGGCTTTACATGGAGATGTCAGGGACATTACAGTGCACTAGAGATATTACGAAGGATAAAACAATGACTTCGGAATAGTCACGGCTATTTTCCTCATTGCTGCTTCAGGAACGAGAATATTCGCGGCATACGCGCTGATGCTCAGAAAAATAGATTGGAAGGCCATGGTCAATCAACGATTTTTATTTCATTTATGCACCTCTATAAATTTCCACGAAAGAAATTTTGGTTAACCAGCGTACAGCAGCAAGATAATAAGTCTGCAGCGTCTAAACTTTCTGTCTCTTCGTCGGTCGACTTCCTTACCTGACTATCGATTCGTCGACACTTTTCGAACGAAATAAACATTCGACTGTGGAATTCTATCATGAGTCTACTGTTGTAATTGAAAATTCTGTACGCAACCATGCCCTATAGCCAGATTTGGGTAACATATAATACTGGCCTACGACACATTCCAACAGCGATGCGATCATCGGTGTCGACTATTCCTTCATATGAAACGGTAAAACCGTACGCAATTCAATTTTCGTGAAACAAATTATGCGTTTTCCGAACTTGAAAATGATCAGTTGCATATAAATTAGTTGCATACGGAGCATGTGACGGCACATGGCTACGGTTGCAGCGTAACGGCTTCCAAAAGGCCAGGTGTAGAGTTCAAACCTGTACCCAAACGTTTTTTTTTTTTTTTAACGAGACCGATTCAAAAACTCTCGGCACCGACGTCCGAATCGGGCGATTTTTGGTCTATTTATGGGAATTACTTATATAGCTGGCATTCAATGGATTTTCGGAAGAACGAGTGTATTTTCTGCTGTAATACTTTTCTACTTATTCGTGATAAGGCAGGTATGAAATAAATAGTAGCAGTGATTTGGTCGACTTTTTCGAAATGTTTGCAACTCGAGGTATTTCGGTCGAATCGAATGTGAATATCGAACATAACGTCATTTTCGAACTTCATCGTCGATTTTCAGCCAAACCATTCATCCCAGAAAGCTAATATTACTCGGTTTGCTATACTCGATATAGTCTTCAAAACGGCTATAACAAATCCGGGATCGGAGCGAAAATCGCGATATTCGAAATTCGCGATATCACCGAACTCTTTTCTCCCGGGCTTGTGAGTCTTCTTATCTTCTTGGCTTCTTCTTGTCACCTATGCGAGTCTTCCTCGATTTTTCGAAGTCGCTTTTTTTCCGGATTTTCCGACTTTTTCGTAATGGCACGGGTATCAGATGAATAGGAGCGTGTGTTTGATGCGACTTTTTCGAAATTTTTGTAACTCGAGGTATTTCGGTCTTCCGATTTTCGGGTAGAAAAAAAAATTCGAACTGCCCCGTTAAGAATGTATTTTCTGTTAAAGTTGAGTAAAATAATTAAATTTGCCAAATATCCGCAGCTTTCTGCGATATTTGGCAGAAAATCACCGATGAATGTCGAACGTGAATATCGAACATAACGTCATTGGCGAAATTTATCGTCGATTTTTAGCCAAACCGCTGATCCCAGAAAGCTAATATTACACGGTTTGACTATACTCTGTAAACCCTCCAAAACGGCTATAACGGATCTAGGATCGGAGCAACTTCGAAAATCGCGATACCTTCGAAGTTCGGAGTCCAAACTCTCTTCTTCCGGGCTTGTGTATACCTATGCGAGTCTTGCTCGATTTTTCGAAGTCGCTTTTTTTCCTGATTTTTTTATTTTTTCGTAATGCGCTGGTATCAGATGGATAGGGGCGTGTGTTTTAGTCGACTTTTTGGAAATTTTTGTAACTCAAGGTATTTCGGTCTTCCGATATTCGGGTAGAACAAAAATTCAAATTGCCCCGTTTCGAATGTATTTTCTGTTAAAGTTGAGTAAAATAAGTAAATTTGATGAATAATAGCTTTCTACGATATTTGGTCCGCCTAGAAATCACCGATGAATATCGAACATGACGTCATTTTTGAACTTCATCGGGGATCTTCAGCCTAACTTGGCCAAACTATTGATCACTATTGATCGTCGCCGCCGTCGTTCGCAATCTCGCATTGATCTCGCATCAACTATGCTTACGTTTTACCACTATCGGTGACTATCGGCATCGTTCCATACGTTCCATACCCCCTCGATCGCAGAATTTTCGCACACTCAACGAGCATGCGCTACGCGAAATTCCAAAATGACGCACACAATGGTCAACACACTTAACTGCACTTAACAGTGGTGTACTAAACTAATAACAGTCATAACCGTCATAACTACTAATAATCGTGTACGACCGACACAATCATCTAATATGATTGTTAACGATCGTCAAAAACTTTAATAACACTCAAAATTACGAAAAATCTAAGACTCAATCGAGTCAATATTTGTGAAAAGTGATAATGAATCGTCAACACGAGTGCCGTGTCAGTGATCGACCGGGAAAATCAAAACGATCAAACGTTTCGCTGCGTGCATTTAGTGCAATATGAATAAAATGACAAACGTCGCCGCCGCTCGGCTTTTTTCCTCGCGTCGTTAATCGGAGAACGTGATAAAAAAGTGTTGCGTTTTCTCTCCTCTCCTCTCGCGCATGAACGCGTACGTCATACATGTGTGTAGTGTCAATTGCGTGTATGTAGTGTTATTCAGTGTGTTATTATGCACGCGCGCGATTTCCGTACCGCTGTTGCTGCAAATCCTTTTTGTCTGTTTTTGCCGTCTTGTGCATTCCGTCGCTGCTGCCTGTGTTCTGCTGTGTCCATTACACATGTATATGGATTATGGCGCATCCTTCTCGTCACCGCAAACGCTATGATATGAATGATCGCCCGAAAAACTGAAAAGGAACTCCAAGACGTCGTAAAATGATCGACCCCGTCAGAAGCTGTCAAAGCTCGCGATATCGTAGTGTAAGTTGCAATTTGACGTTTAAATTGTCAAATACTCTATATACGTATAACAGCTTGATTTTCTTTGAATTTTATTTTACTCTGGCAGTTTAAAAATTTTTGAAAATTTACAGTTACAAGTATTGAACTATTCCGACTTGTAAATAAAATTTTTCCATTTTTTATATCTCGAAATTCTTATTTTTCAATTCCAACTTGCATTAATTCTTTAAATATTGCAATAATTAATTTATTTTCAGAAACTTGATGCATTACTGAAGTTTTGGAGTTTGGAATATGAATTTTTGGTTTTTCCCATGTTTTAATTTTTGATTGCTCAATTTTTATTTATATTCATCAAGAATTGTAGTCTCCAAATTTTTTCGCCTCATTATATTTTTATTGGAGTTGTGAATATTTATCCTCTCTCAAAATGTTCTGAAAAAATTGTCTACTAAAATTATCTGTACATTATAAAAATTATTAAAAAGTTTCGAGTACTGGAAAATTGTTCAATATCAACCAAATTCCAGTACAAGAAAAAATATAACCTTGGTACGTTATAGGAATAAAATGAAATGTCTCCTAATCAAGTTTATTAGCTTGCAGCAATCCTTGAAACTCTCGAAAATTTTTGTGTGTGTACAAATATATTATGGTTTGTTAAAATGTAAGATTTAACAATTGAGCTTTCCATCAAACAAATCAAGTGGTGAATGGTGAAGAGTGGTAGGTAAAAAATTGTAATAAGAAAAATGATTTTTTCAGGGTGAAAGAGAGTAAAAGAGGGGCTGGAAAATGAGCGGTGACGGAGATATGGCGTCTTCGGTGGTCGACATCGGCAATGCCTGGCATGAGTGCGCGAGCTGGCTGATAAGGTGTGGGGCCTTGAGGGCCGATCACAGGGCCAACTGGCCCAGCGCCACGGCCGTCGACCTGGCTTACATGCTGAGGGATGGGGTGCTACTGTGCAACCTCCTCAATGCCCTGGAGCCTGGCTGCGTCGACATGAATCAAGTCAATCTCAAGCCACAGATGGCACAGTTCCTATGCCTGCGCAACATCAAAGTCTTCTTGTTGGCTTGCTCGAGTACCTTTGGCCTCTCCGACTCGGACCTCTTCGAGCCCCCCATGCTCTTTGACCTCTCCAACTTCCACAGGGTCCTCTGCACCCTCTCCGCCCTCTCTAACTCGCCGAGGTTCCGCCGCAAAGGAATTACGTGGGTTTCACATTTTTTATCATCTATCTATATTATACTATAAAACCCAGCATATTAATTATCTTTTTTTTACACATGCACAAAGATGGTCCTTTTTCGTGCACGAAATGTGGGCGCAAAATGGCATTTTTCATTGATATAGTATAGCAGTGCGGAATAAGTGTGCGCAAAACGCTATTTTGCGCACTGTTTTTGGAAGAAAATTTTTAAACCATGTAAAAATGTCGACATTTAAAAAAATTTTTATTAACTCCACACATTTGGCAAAATTTCCAAAATTCTCAAAATTTCCGAAAATTTCCAAAACTGAAAATTTTAAAAATTCTCAAATTCTCCGAAAATTTACAAAATTCTATAAATTTACAAAAATTTCCTAAAACTACCAAAATTAAAATAATGTTATAAATTTCAAAATGCCGAAAAATTTCGAAAAAATTATGAAATTTTCAAAAATTTTCAAAATCTTTGAAATTTTCGATTATTTCGAAATTTGTCAAATTTTTCGAAAATTCTTAATTTTTTCAAAATCTTTAATTTTTTCAAAATTTTTGAAAATTTCTATTTCAATTATTCGTGCACTCAAAAGCGCCATCTTTGTGCATTAGTAAAAAAAAGCACTGTATGCAACAAGTGCGCAAGATAGGCTAGCCCGTGAGTGTAAAGTTTGAAACACTCGACTTCGGCTAGCACACTTTTGACTCAAAACAAAAAATTTCTTTCTCAAAACTCCAAACTTTGCACTCACGGAATAACCTATTTTTCGCACTTGTTACATAATGTACTATTATCATTCTTCTCTTATTCACTACAATGAAAAATGCAGAAACTCGAGCATAAAAAATTTTTTCAGGATTCTGATGAAATCCTCATTACGTTAGGTTTTTCATTTAAATGGATTAATTTTATGTATAATGTATTCAAATGCATTTTCATGATTAAAATGCAGAATATTGAAAATAATTTGGAATATTAACACTTGCATTTTGTGATTTCTGATTTGTAAATTCCTACAAGAATTTTAATTTCAAGTTGTAAAATTTTACGATCTAAAAACGTTTTAGAATGATAGGATCAAAATGTTGAATTTTTTAGGTTTGTTAATGTTTGCTTGAAAGCTTGAAAATAGAAAGATTAAAAATCCAAAAATTCATACCCGCTAATACTACACTCTGGAGTTGGAAAAACTTGGGTCAAAGTTATTGAAAACTTGAATTTGATGTACGACAAAAATTGTTAACCAATATTGGAAATGTAAACATTTTAAAGTTGGACTTCCTTACTTCTGAGTCTAAAATTGCTAAAAATCTGAAAAATGTATAGTGGAAATTTGGAAATGAGAATATTCATACACATCCAAGTTTAATTACCGAATCCAGAATGCATAAATGTCAATTCGTAAATGAAAAAGTATGAAACTGCTAAATTAATTGTATTAGATTTAGATTACTAGATATTTTGGTCTTGTGGACTTGGAGAATGTGCTGTCTTTGAAGCTTGAAACAAAATGCAAAATAATACGGAAGTAAATAATGTCCAAATAAACTTCTGATTTGGTTGGCAGAGGTTTCTCGGTGGGACGCGGCCGTTCCCAGGAGGACATTTACAAGGATTTACAAAGCGCCGGTGCAGGGTGAGTGATTTGATTGATTATTCAATTTTACCTACTTTTCGTCTTTGCGGCAGCAGGCCGCTATATACTAAATTATTCAAGTGCCACCATGTTGACATCGAAATAGACGATTAACAAAAATAATAACATAAAATGAATAAAACTAAAAAATGCATCTTTGATGCATGAAAGAAGGATTATGGATAGTAACGAGGCTTGATGAATTTGTTAGCCCCACGGAAGCAGTGGTGGCCTTTACCATAAAACCTAGGCACGTGGACCTAGACGAGTCCCAAGTTTATCAAGAATTACTCTGTTTTTCGACCACTCCTCAACGTGACTGGTCTTGTATCGAGGAGGTATCGCATCATCTCGTTTCTTTCTTCCCTTATTCTACTCAACCACTTTTTTCTTTTTATCAAAATCGAATAACGCCGCGATAGTTTATTTTATTATTTCGACAATCCTCAGGTTGCTCAAGTTGCAAGCATTGTGATTATTGTCATCGCTGGCCTCCTCATTTTGCATAGAGAACCATCACTAAGGCGTATTTGTTTGCCAATTAGTATTACGAATTAATAATATTACGTCTAGGGAAAAATAAGGAGGAAAATAAGTGGAATGGCCTCGATGTTTTTCGCACTGTTTTTCACTCATTTTCAAACATTGTTGCGCTCAGTCAGAGAAAAATTGACAACATGCTTGAATTATTATTGTTGAAATATATTATCTGTTCAATGATTCATGTAAGTTTTTCGTTCAACGAGACTGCTTTTTATTTAGATTTAGATTATACATTCAAATTTTTAAATCGATTCTAATTTGAAATCTACATTGAAACACTATATCGATATTTTCTTTTATTTTATTTTTTTCATTAAACGAAATTTTTGTTTAATCAAGTAATTTCGTCGATTCGACAAGTTTTTAAATATTCGATGATTTTCCAGAATTTTTGAAAATTATCGCACTATCGAATAAAACTTGATTCATCTTGAGTTATAAATTTTTCGTTCAAGTGGAAAATTAGTTGAGATTTGTTGGGTTGAACGAAATATTTAGTCCAAGTGGGAAAAGTTGCAGCGGATGGCCAAGCTAGAAATGGTTTGCGATGGATTGTAGCTGCTACTGATTTAATTAATGAATAGTGGCCGGTAGAAATAGCGCTGCATGGCCGCGAGGTTGTTGAAGCAGTCGATGTTTTGTGCACAAAAGGCGCGAAAGCGAGGGCCGTCGGCGACGATTTCGGAGGCGGGAGGGCGACGAGTCGGGGCTGGTGAACGAGGGGGGGAATAACCAAGTCCCAAGGCCAGTTCCTGAGGAGCCTGTCGGCGAGGACGACGGCTACGGCGCTTATTGCAGCCACGCTCACAGCGAAGAAATCTACCACGACTTGTGTAGCTTGCACCTTCCACCTCCTCCGTCTGCCGTGCAGGTTGTTTTCTTTTTTGTTTTTCTTTTTATTTTTTCATTTTATTTTTTTTTATTTCCCTCCTTTATTCTTTGAGGGGATACAAGGAAACTTGACACCTCACTCCTTTTTCCTTGCACCTTACTAGTTTAATGTCAATAATGTCGAGTAACTTTGTAATACGGTTGAATGATTCTTATTTTTTAAGACTTTTTTTAATATAACTCCGAGGGGCAATTCACTCTGGGAGTCAACTTGGGAATCAAACTGGGAGTCATGATTTCCGTGACTCCCATTGACTCCTATAATGGGAGTTTTACGGCTAAAATCTTAGCCTGAGGCAAAGATTTTAGCCGGGGTTCCTTAATTAAATGTTGTTATCAATGTTAAAGTGGAATTTTTACGTTTCAGAAATATTAGGAATCCTGCAAATATTGGAATATAGAAGTTTTAGAATTTTCAAGATTGCAAATTATTGAGTTTTGACATTTTTGAAGGTCAAAACTCAAGGTTTTGAAATGAAGCCTGGAAATTTTGCAATTTTTGAACTTTTTACGTATTTTGAAGGTTGAAATCTAGAAATTTCGTAATTTTTGAAATTGTAGAACTTTGAAATTTTGAAATAATGAAGTTTTGGAACTTACAAAGCTTTGGAATTTCGAATTTTCGAATAATTATGGAGTTCTGAAGTTTTAAGAGTTTCGGAAATTTTACACGTTTTTAAAATATTGGAATTTTGAATTTTTGTAAAATGTTTTAAAACATTGAAATTTTAGAATTTTTAAGATTGAAAATTTATCAAGTTTTGACATTTTTACAGTTCTGGAAATTTCGCAAATTTTGAAGTGCTCGAATATTTTGAAGTTATGAAACCTAGAATTTGCGAAATTTGAGAAGTTTTTCAAGTGTCGGAATTTTGAAGTTTTGAGAATTTCCAAGAACTTGGAAGTTTTTAAGAATTTTAGAGATGAGAAACTATCAAGTTTCGACATTTTTGAAGTTCTGGGAATTCCGCATACTTTCAAGTATTTTGAAATTGTGAAGCAAAGAAATTCCAAAATTTTTGACATTTCAGGATTTTGAAGTTTCGAAGTTGTAAAGTTTTTAAACTTCCAAAATTTTGGAACTTTCAATGCTTTGGGAACTTCGGAATTTTATGGAATTTTGAAGTTTTGAGGAATTAGTTTGAAAAGTTTCGGAAATTTTGTGAGTTTCCAGAATGTTGGAATTTCGAAGTTCTCGAAAATGTACAAGAACTTCGAAGCTTTTGAGGATTACAAAGATTACAGGTAATTGAGTTTTGACATGTTTAAAGTTCGACATTGTTGGGTATCATGACTCCCAAATTGAGAATCATGTGGGAGTCGACTCCCATGACTCCCATTTATCGGAGATTGAATAGCCCCTCGTATAACTCCAAATTGTCTCAAGTTTTTAGCATTTTTTAACTTTTGATTCTAACTAAACAATCAGAGTTACGAAAAATCCGAAATTTGCATTTTAAATCTAAGATTTGTGAAGAATTTGAAAGGCTCCGATCAATTTTGGAAAAAATTGGCTTTGCAAATGAGTGAAACAAGATTCCCACAGCTTTTCACTTCAGTGAAAATGAGTATTAATTTCACAAACAAGAACGAATTTTATACAATAAATGTTCAAGAACGAGTAATTTCTCAAAGCTAAATGGTTCACTCTTTCAAATACACTTACGGATTGTCTGAATTTTTCACGCTTTTCCTGTTTTTCATTCCAATTATAAGGATCAAAAAATTTGTAACCATCGATCCCACTTCCCTCTTGCTCCCCATTTCCTATCTTTTTTTTAATTTTATTTTCCCATCCTTTTTTCTTTTTTTTCGTTTCGTCCTCCTTGTTAAATTTTTTTATTTTCCTTCTTCTTTTTTGCCTCCTTTTGACCGGAAGAAGAAGAGTAATTCACCTCTCATCAGCTCCTATTCACCGATTGATTGACAATGCGACCAATGCCGCTTTGCCTTTTGTACGTTTGTACGTGCATATTCGTCATCAGCCTCTTATTTCGACGCTGTTTTGTTCAGGCCAATAAATGTCCATGGATTTTTTCTGTTTTACATATAAGTTTACCATTTTTTACTCTACTAGCTGTTTATTCATCGCATTTATCGCGGATTGAGAAATTTATTTTCTCCATCTGCTTTTCGTACTTGATTTTTTTTAATTATATTATTGCCAATTATAAAAGTTTGAGAGAAAATCCGGCAAAATCAAGAGATTGCAGGAAAATCCAGAAAACGCAACAAAAGTACATTTTCAATTTTAATAGATTTAAATCAACTCCCACGCATCAATCGAGTCGTCTTTTGATGATTCAAACATTTTCAAAAAAATTATGCAATTTTCTCTAGCACAAAATAATAATGATGATAATTAAGTTGAATTAATGAACAATTTCAAGTATTAAAATTGTGTAATGTGTGTTTCGACAAGGATGAAAAAATGGCTTTTTCTTGTTTGCGTATAATTTGTTCGATTTAATTCGTTAGCACTGTTTTTTTATGGCAATTTTATTAATTTTATGTAGATACGCAGTATGATGGGTGGTTTTCGTGTGTACGTATTATGATATTGACGAAATACACGGCTCGTTTGACATAATAATTAAGGCCTTAAAATATGAATACTTCGCAAATTACAAGCATTATTAATAAAAGTATTAATTGACAAATTATTACAATAAATTAGGGAGCGACTGGAGGTGGGGAAAAGCGAGACTATGTCGTCCAAGAACTCCTAGAAACGGAGCGAAACTACACTGAAGTGCTCGCTAATTTGCTCAGGTACACCAATTCATCAATTTGAAAATTTAGTTACTCTGCATTTATCAACTCGTCGACATTTTTTTATCGATAACTCGGAGCCGAATAAACTTTCTCAAATCATTCTGATTGTGAAATTTTCAACTTTACATATTTGTTGCGCTCGTTTCAAGTTGGAAATTTCGTAAATAAGAAATGATGATTTAGAGCACTAAAAACAAGTTACGTTCTAGCTCCGAGTGCCGATAAAAAATATGTCGAAAATGTTGATAAAGGGTGTCCAATCAACTAATGATTTATGTTTGAACAGGAATTTTGTAATTTTCTAATCATCACAAATGCAAGTGTTTAAATTTCAAATTTTAATCAGATGCTCAAGTTGTAGTAGGTCCATGAAAAACATAATACTCGTATGCATCATTTCGAAATTACAGTTTGAATGTTTGGTAATTTGGTGATTCCGTTTCGACTTTGTTTTTTATTTTTTCTTACACTTGGTAAAACATTTACGGATTTCAAAATGTGGTCATCATTCGGATGAGCTGAGGCAGTTTTAGAATGTTAAAATGGTGTAAGAAAAAATGTTATATTATAGTTGTCATCGAAAATCGTAATGGCTATGATTGAATTAATGTTGCTTTGATTGAAATGCTGAATTATTTGCCCAGGTATTTCGCGCTGCCGCTGTCTTCCTTGTTACGAGCCGACGAGAGTGCGCGGATATTTTTCCGCATTAAGGACCTCGCGGAAATTCACTCGGGATTTCACAGTCAACTGAGAAAAGCGCGCAGCGGCGCCGCTTTGGCCCAAGTCTTCCTCGACTGTCGGGAAAAGTTTCTTATTTACGGGGATTATTGCGCCAATCTGACCCTGGCCCAAAACACCCTCCAAGACGCTTGCCACCGCAGCGAAGCCATCAATCAAGACATCATTGTGCGTCACTTGCAATTATTTATTTATTTGTTTATTTATTTATTCATCCATCCATGTATACACCTTTGTCTCTGTTTTCTATCGGACGTAGAAAAATTGAGGGCAAAAAGTGCACTAGCATTTTATCAGAAAATTTTTTTGTTGGAAAATGATGTAGAGGTGCCAGGAAGATGCGAATAATGGGAAATTCAAATTGCGGGACATTCTTTCGGTGCCGATGCAGAGGATACTGAAATACCATTTATTGCTGGACAAGCTGGTCGAGGAGACGCCGCGAGAGTGGACGGAAGATAGACGTCAGTTGACAAAAGCCAGGGAGGTCATGGTGGACGTTGCCCAGTATATAAACGAAGTCAAACGCGACTCGGACACCTTAGACATCATCAGGGACATCAAAGCCTCTATTATTGACTGGGATATGTCCGAAGACACGTCTTTGCAAGATTTTGGTCGGTTGCTCAAAGATGGAGAATTGAAGGTGCTCGCAAACTTCAAGTTTATACATATTTTGGCATTGATTACATTTTTTGCAAACTTGTTGGATTTTTGCTGGCGTACACAATTTTTCACCATCCTGCAAAATATGTTAGCAAATTACTGTGGAAATATACGGCATTATTTTGTAGGTACTTTTTTTCAACTTTGCAAATGTTGCATATGTTCGTGAAAATTACGAATTTTCCAAAAGTTTTTCAACAAGTATTTTTCACAAATTTCGAGCATTTTTTAATATTGGGTATTTTTTATTTCAACAAAGATTTGAACATGTCACGAATTTCACGTACATTGCAAATGTTTTTAAAAAGTCAATAGTTAATAGAATTTTCAGGATTTATATATTTTTCCGCACTTGGCGATGTTTTCAAAAAAAGCGATTTTTTGTGAAATTTCGATGATTTGCGTCTTATTTCCGGAACACGGACAATTTTTAACTATTAAAAAATCATTTGATATTTTTCCCATTTTTTTTTTTGAGAAAAAGAAAGAATCTTGAAAAATATTTTCGACCCAGTTTCAAGTGATTTGTTGAAATCTGACATTTTCGTTGACAATTTTGGCAATTACGAATGAAATTCGCATAACTGACATGAGTTACGGTAAATGCTGAACTTTTTCAAGTATTTTATAAACATAGAAGCTTGCAGAAGAAGCTATAATTTCGATTGACAAGTTGATTTGAAGAAAAGTCTAAAAGCTATTGCGGAAAATGAGTGTTGAATTATTCGGATTTTTCAACAGGTCAAGGCCCATAATGACCAGAGGGTGAAGGCGCGTTACGCTTTTGTTTTCGAACAAGTTGTGCTAGTCTGTAAAGCGGGAAGAGGGGATCAATATTGCTACCGGGAAACGCTCAAGCTGGACGATTACCGATTGGAGGATCACACGGGGCGACGAACGCTGGGCCGGGACTCGCGCTGGTCCTACCAATGGCTTCTGGTGCACAAGCAGGCCCTGACCGCGTACACCTTGTACGCCCGGACCGAGGAGCAGAAACAAATGTGGATGAAGGCCCTGCAGGAAGCCATGGACAACGTCAACCCCGCCGTTTGTCGCAACACCAACCACAAATTCCGTCTTACTACATTTGACGCCGCCGTCAGTTGTCAACGATGCGATAAATTCCTGAAAGGCCGCATATACCAGGTTCTTGTCACTCAGTCTTACAGCCTTCTTTATTCTTTTTACTTTGTTGTCCTTTATTTCTCACGCCATTTACAATTTTACATTTCTGATTATTATATTCTACGAAAAATTATTCCTCATTAATATGATTTCAACGTTATTCATGCCCTACATTTTCAGCAAATTTACCATGTATATTTTATTTGCGAAAATGCACCAATTTTTTCAATGTCTGAACCGATCATTTAATTGAAATTTATCGCATTTCAAATAATTGATTTATGAGTATACTCGTCTTTACATATTATTCACGTTTTCGGCTATTCATAATGTTGTAAATTGCTAATTCTCTGGCTTAAATTTACTAGCTGTTTCATTGTTACGCCAAACCACAAATTTTTTAAAACCCATTTACAAGTATGTACGTTTAAAAAATATAGATTTTTGAATGTGGAATTAAACAAGTTTTTTAGTTTTTAATTGATCACTTGCTCGCCGAAAATTCGTGCGTATCGAATCCATGACTTTTAGACCAGCATTTTTATTCTTGAGTGTTAAATAAACTCAGAAACATGGGTTATTTGAAAATTTTCACGTATGATGAATATTCGAATATGAATTCCAGACTTTTCTAAATTCTCTATTACACAAATTATTGCATTTTGTAATGAGTATTAATGGTCCATATTTATTTTTGGATATTAACGTAGTTTGGGTTTTTGTTTAATCGTTTTGGCCGATTATCACTGAAGCTTCAATTTTCTCATTTCTCAATCGTAAGGGCTATCGATGCGAGGTGTGCAAACTGGCAGTTCACAAGCAGTGCATTTCTTATTCCGGGCGTTGTATGCCGATACCGCCTCCTCCTCCGCCACCTCCTCCGTTGCCCTGTGAACGAGCGCTGTCTGTGAAACTTTGGTTCGTCGGCGAAATGGGCCGAGACGCTGCTTCGAATAAATTGGAGGCCCGCGAAAACGGCACCTACATGTTGAGAATACGCCCCGCGGGACAGCCTCGACTCAAGCACGAAACCAATTATGCCTTGAGCTTAAAGTGAGTAACACTTTGAAATTTTCATCATTTTCATGATTATTTCGATAAAAAGCAAAACTTGCGTTCATTTCGACTCATTCTGACATTTTGTAATTTGGAATTGATGCCTGAAAATAGCAAGAGATGATGAATTACACAGTCCTGCAAGAAAAAATATCAGGGAAAGTTTCAGCTGGAATGTGTAGCTTAGGTTGCCTATAAACAATCCCTAAAATGGTTTTGCGAAGTTAGCTCGCGTTTTCGCGTAATTAATTTTTTTGTAATTATATATTTGACTTGGCGGAAATACATATTTACCATCCGATTTTCAAGAACAAAAATTCAATTTGTAGGTTTTCATATACGAGGAGTCTATTTCTGCAATCATTTTAGCGACGATAACATTTTGTTATTAGGCCAATTTGAGCCTGTATTTAATGCGGCTCACCATTTGTCATGCTTCCAAAAGCGTGCTTACCTACTTCGCAGCGGGCGGTCCCCTCATACATTTCTCCCATGTTTGGAAACCAGGAAAACTCCCGAATAGTAGGAAATTTTCAGGTACGTACGCAAAAAAACTATTGTCGACGAAAAAAATTTCTTTCTTATTCAAATTATTCGGGCGTTTCCCCGGTTCGAGACGCAGGAAAAATTTATGAGGGGACCGTCCGTTGCGGATTGGGTCGTCACGGTTTTGAAAGCATGAAAAATAATGAGCCACATTAAATAAAGGCTCAAACTGACCTAATTGAAAAATGTTTTTTCCGCAAAAATGATAGCAGAAACGAACTCCTTGTATCTGAAAACCTACAAATTGAGTTTTTGTTCTCGAAAATCGGAAGGGAAAATATGAATTTTCGCTGAACCAAAAATTAAACTGCGAAAATAATTAATTACGCGAAAACGCGAGCTAACTTCACAAAGCCTTTTTAGTGATTATTCATTGGCAACATAAGCTACTCGTTTCGGCTGGAATTTTTCCAGTCACTTTCCGAAGGTCTATTTTTGCTGAACTGTGTTATTGAATGTGAAATTGAGAAAGGCTTAAATTGTTGAATGTTGACGTGCAGAGCCGACGGCGGAGTGAAGCACATTCGGGTGTTCAAGCGCGACGTGGACGGGGCGGACTTGTATTACCTGAGCGAGTCGCGTTTCTTCAAGAGCGTCGTCGAGCTCGTTGAATATTACGAGCGCGTCTCGTTGTCCGAAAACTTTGAGAAATTGGATCAGAGACTCTTGTGGCCGTTCAGGCGCGTTTTAGCCAAAGCTTTGTTCGATTTTCGCGGGGGGGAGCGCAACCAGCTTAACCTTCGCCGCGGCTGCCGAGTCGTCGTGCTCAGCAAGGAAGGCGACGCCAAAGGTTGGTGGAAGGGTAAAATCGGCGACCAAGTCGGATTTTTCCCCAAAGAGTACGTGGAGGAAGAATAAGGCTTATTTACTTTTTTTTCCTCTAAAATGATGAACTCGATTAATGCGCAAATCAGTGACTCAGAAAGGAACTCGAGGAAATTCCCTACGAACTTCTGCCGTGAAACGGAAGAAAGTCGTAAGTCGTTTTTTCTGTCGCATTTTCGTAAGAAAATGAACCGTACGGCGAAAGTGACTTACGGTTTTATTACGTTTCACAGCAGACTTGATGTTCGTAGCTTTGATAGCTGTCGGAATCAAACACAATCGATAGTCGATACTTTTTTATATTATTATTTTTGACAGATGAGATCAATTATTTACTTGTTGCTTGTTGAATTTTCTTATTCATTGGGTTTTCTCGAGTCTCTTCTTCAGCCGCCAAAATGTTTGTCAAGTTTCTCTATAACCGCGGCGTCGTTTCGCTGGTCAAACTGTCTGTATTTTTTGAGTACATTGTTCGAAGTTGCAACTCATTTGTTAGTTTGGACTATCCCCAAATCTTTTTCATCAAACGTGCAACAACTTTTTCATCTTGAATGAGCTAAAATGTTCGCATTGTTTTTCATGTTGATTATACAATTTTCAAGTTTTTACATGAAATGAACAATGATTGGAAAAAAAAATATATATGTATATAATATGCATGGGTTTGCCATGGGAGCGGCACGCTCCTTTTAGTTAAATAGACTCTCGAGTTTGCCTTTTTCTACATCGATCGGTTGTTGAAAACACTTACAAACGTCATGTTAAAAATTGAAATTTCCAAAATTTCAATCAAGCTTGGGTATATTTTAGGCTCGGTGCGGAAACTAAAAGTTTCGCACTTGACTTTTTCGTTGAAATTTTTATATTTTAAAAAATGTTTTCCAAAAAATTGTCGACACGTTGTTTATAATATTGTAGAAAAGCGTGCGCTCAAGGAATAATAATTGCGTGTATGAAACTCGCGTTCCATACGCCAACTGAAAAAAAGGCCATGTAAAAGTCTGCGTAATTATCTTTCACGATAGATAAATGAAATTATTGCGATGAAAAAAAAAAGGTTTAGAAATCCAGTTATAAGATATGTAATTGTACACGCGAATTTGAATTTTTCAAGGCTTGCTTTAAGCAAGTTATGGCAGAGATAAGCCAACAAACGTTGTTAACACTTTAACTGAATATCGATATTATATTACGGACATTACGGAGGGCGATCATTTGAAATCACAGAGACGTGCCAATAATTGTCAATAAAGTTTACTTCTTACAAAATTGCTCGATTCTTTATTCGCAGTCCAAGAAACAATCTCAGTCTAGGAATACAAAAATATGCTTACATTTTAACTCTTCCGAATATACAATTCATGTCTTGTTTTTTTTTCCGATTTTTCAGTTAGAAAATGGAGAAAAAAAAGTTGAAACGGAAAAACCCGTTGAACATGATAGATAATACTTTGTACCGCGTTTGCAATGTGAGACAAAAATCATGTTGGAATAATTGGTGAAGCGATGAATAAAAAAAAAATCACAACTTGTGCTTCGCCGTGAAAATCGCCGTCGTGACTTTTTGTTCGATTCTTTTACAACCAGCATTTGAGTAGAGAATGTGGGGCTCCGGTCCGAAGGTAACATGAGAAAGTATTTCCTTGATGTCCTCTTCCGAAGGGTCCATCACTCCTTTATCGTAAAACGCGTACTTTATGCACCGGATTACGTGAGACTCTTCGAGAGGCAAAAAAGGCACGTAATGATCTATTAAGCTTGTCTCGATAGTCTCGCTTTTGTGGAAACCTTGAAATTCACATTAATCACGAGGTTAGTTTTTAATACGTACTTAAAAAGTCATCATTGAAATACCTTAATTCTCTGTAACTGTTGGATTTATGATTGAACAAGGTGTTGAATCCACTGTCTCAAAAAACTTTGAAATTTCTGAATTGAAGATTGTGAATTTCAAAATAATGAAACTGAAATAATAATAGTAACAACAATATACTTTCGTAGATTAAAAGTTGGTTGATTTTCAAATTTTTGTTATATTAAATCAATGAAATGACAATAAAATGAGAATATCGATATAACATTGCAAGGTAAATAAGTAATAACCTCCGACTTCATTAAAGGCTCCTTTGGCAATGAGATTCTCAAAATCCACCATCGTCAAGTCTTCTCTTTTTTTGCCGCTCTGCCACAAATGTACCATTTGCCGTACAATCAACGTGCTTCCGGTGTTGGACAAAAATATAAAAATGGATTTGTTTTTTTTTATTTTTTTAGAACTAAAACTAGTGTCTGTGTAGTCGATAAATGGGACAAGCACATTCAGCAATCCCTCAGGCATGAGCTGGACTTCATCAAAAACGAAAATGGATTGTTCGCACTCTTCGAGAGATCGCAAAATTTCTTGCTTAAGTTGGCTCTGTAAATGAGAAAACATTATTCTCACCACTATTATTGAGCAGTGCTTTTCATTCTGGCAGTGTATTTTTAGTTATTAATTTAAAATTTTCCATTTTTATGCAAAAAATTCTTCAAGGTTTTTAAAACTGGAATCTAAGTACAAACTAAAAAAAGTCATTCAAGCTTGAAAGTATCCAGTTTTTTCAATTTAAATTTTAATTACTGAATTGAATCTTCAATGTTGCCAATTATATAATGTTCTAATACAATATTTTCTTATTCTTCAAGTTTTCATCAAAACCTTGAAATTTCAAGCTATCAAATTAGATTTTACACTTCTGAATTTTCGCCTTTAAAACTTTGTTAAAAAAATATTTCATTTATCTTTAGGTTACATTGAGATGGTAAATTGGAAAAAAATCTGACGATTATGAAAAATTTTCTACATAATCACACAACTTTTTTACCAGTAAAACTTGTTATTTTCTACACAAACAAGGAACAACCTGAAAGATATACTTTGCGTTATGTTTAGAATAAAAAAATTATGGATGACCAACTTGATAAAGTGGCACTTCAGTTTTCAAAGTGAAGTCAGTGCGCCCGTTGTAAAAATGATAAAAAGAGCTCATCTCTCCTTCTCTGTACATAGCCTTAGCCAACATTTGAATGACATATGTTTTTCCAGATCCAGAAACTCCATGAAAACTCATGACCAATGGTTTTTTTGGATTTTCCTGAGCTAAGTGTCCAGCAACGGCGCTGAAAATGATTCTCTGTGCAATGTGTTGACCATAAAGATCCTCATTCAACATTCGACGAAACACTGTAATTGATGAAAAAATCAATATTAATAAATTCTCAGGTGTCATGAGCAGGTACAATTTTACACACAAATGTTTTAAAAAAAGCAAACAACATTTATAAATTATTTGGAATTTAACATTTTGTAGCCAACAAGAATTGTATGAAAAAAAGTTGAACCTTGAATTAATGTTGATTGAGAAACTCTTTAAATACAAATATAATTTTTAGGAATTACACATCTTGAAAAATTTTGAGTTGTGAAATTTTCAGATATTTAAAAATGCCCAAATTCACATGTTAAAAGATTGAAAAAATACCACTTGGGTATGCTCTGAATTTGAAAATAAACGATACTGAGTATAAAATACTCGAACAAAATTGTCTACATTTTTAGGATGATAATTCCAAAAAAATATTTTAAACCATTCTTGGAAGCAGGTACAAATTGTCAGAATTTCTGTCAAGTAACTTTTAACTAATATATTGCTTGGAAACAATAAAATAGCAACTTTTAATAAATTATCTACATCTTTAACAAATTATATATATCTATGTATGTCGTTTATGAATATAATTATATACACGAGTTGGAAATAATTTTCAAAAACTTGAACTCACCACAAAAACTACTAAAGTTTCTACAAAGATAAAAAATTACAAGTGTTAATCACATTTTTTGACTTACAAATCAAATCTTTTTTCACGTATGTGTCCGAGCAGCATTCGTAAGCGTAACATTTATAGTAAGAATATCCTGCATATCCAATAGCGGAAATCGCCGCACTTACACCCATGACGTCCAAAATGCATAGTGCACTTTTCAATTGCAAAGTTATGACTAGGAAAAATAATTTTCCAATATTCATTTTCTCCAGCTTATTTTTCGAACAAAACGAGCCGCGACTATATTTATCTTCCAGGTACACGATTAAATGCTACGTTTTTCTGCGGCATAATTCAACGGCCGATTCCATCGTATGTATTCCCAAAAAAACTATCAACAATAGTTAATCTGCACTATTTATTTTCTATTACCAGCTATTGCTTATTTTTGTTTTCATTTTTGATACACCCACATAACACACTAAAAAACGTGCGTAATATATATATGTCAAGTATAATTTATATATATTTCCTAGTAGTACAATTTCTGCAAATTTTTGATCTTACTGGATCTGACAAACACTGAAAAAAAGGGTTACCCGCATATGTAAAAAAAAACTACAACAAATATGGCCGCACCACACCGGCAACACCAGCGAAGAACCACACCCGGGAAAACAATGACCATTCAAATTTGTTTTTCGTTATTTTTTCATACAAAGTGGCTATTAGTGCCTGATTCCGGGATCCGGGCCCGGAAAACGGCCAGTATACAGCGGTCTGATTTAGTATTTTTCGTGGGATTTTGGGTTGAAATTTCTTCTCTAGGAAACTTAAAAGTAATTTGACTCGAAATATTAATTTTAAGGTTGAATACTTGCTTATGTTAGAAACATGCGCATGTATGTCATATCATTACCCCCGGATGCCCCCGGATCCTGGATCATCCTGGATCCCGGAATGAGGCACGAATAACGCGAGGCTTTTTCATATTTTGTGATATTAAAATGTACAATTATTTATTCGAATGTCGTTACGCGTGTTTATTGTTTTTTATATTTTGTAAAATAGGTTATGATAGATTCAATCATTATGTTGCATATAATTAAGCGTGATGTATTTATGTTTATTTATTCCTGCAAAGTGCCTATAGTTGCCACAAACGACCACAAACAATATCTATAGATTGTTTGTAAACCTGTGTGCGCCTTGACTTTTCTGTCCACGCGTGCACTTCCGTGAATGAAACATCGCGAGTTGACGTGGGCACGCGCAGGCACGCGCGAGTCTGACCGGCAAAGATCAAAAGAAGAAACGGAAATTGATTATTGCGTCTTTTTCGTCTTTGCATCCTCCAAATATTGCCCCAGTTTGAGTTCTCGTCCGAAACAGTTTTTCGAAAAGATAAGAGAATCCTGAAACAGCGCAGAAAATGGTATGACATGCGAAATTTTTGTTTGTTTTGCCGTCCTGGAAATGTAAAAGTTAATATATACAGGATGTTTTATCCAAATGGGTCAAATATAGAATACATAATATGTGTCGCCTCTCCTTGAATTGGGGTTTACCCCACAATTGGATTTTTCTGTTTAATGAATGAATACGTATTTATAGAATATACATATTATATATATACACATATATCCGTATATTATCACGTAAATTCGAAGCTTTTTTGTAATTTTACGTTGAAGCTGTGTTATAATAACTTGATTGGTGATTCATTATTATGTATGTCAATGGAGTCTTTTCCATTATTTCTGAAGGAGGTATACGAATTAAGCTAATATCTTAATAGATTCTAATGGCAAATTAAATAATTATTTTCGTAATAATAATAGTTACATGCACTGATTATTATATGATCTATTTTGTTTTATATAGCTGTTTTTTCCAGATAGTGTTCGGCTATTGATGAATATCTTATAATTATGTCATTTACGAACATATTTGATAATAAACATTGACAATGACGAATAATAATTGCCGTTATATTGTAAATGTTTCAGTACATTATAAAGTACTTTCAGAGATAGGGTTTTTATTTGAATTTCTGTAATTTTTAAACCAGTTTATTTCACATTACTCATTATTATACTCCTCTCAAAATTTAACAACTTTTTTTAAAACACGTACATGTGCTGTGGGATGAGAAAAGGGACCTAAGCATTTAAAAAATTGAAATGCAGTTTGTAACATAATGAAGTAGTTGAGGCGAGTAATTTTCTGCGCAAAAATTGCTGATAAAAAAAGACCCTGGGAATGTGTGACTACTTGCTTGCTGCAAGGAAAAGCCTAAACTTTTGACGCCGCCTTTTCTGATTAAAATTGATAACTGGATGCTTAGGTCCTTTTTCTCATTCCTCAACATATACTATACGAATTTTTAACATCGCATATAAAAAAAAAACTTGCTGTATAATTGCTGTACAGTCGGCTTTATTTATGCCTGGCATTTGCATACAAAAAAAGACCAGGCATAAATGAAGTTGACTGTACATGATTTACAATAAAAATACAGTGTAATTCCTTTTTGTAGAGCGATCAAGAACGTCAAGATGACGAAATCCTCGTCTTGGAAAACATTTGTGACAGCTCCGAGTTTTCCTTCTCGAAGAAACAACAAAAATATGAATGCCAATTCCACATAACTCAGGAGTTAGAGAAGAAACTGCAAGTCAAGTACTCGTACGACGAATCCGCCCCTCAGTACCTCATCAAGTTCTGGGTAAAACACTTGCCTCAAACATCGTTGTACGTCCAAATTCCTGAAGATTACCCATCGAAAAAAGCGCCGGATTACCGAATGGTCATGTCGTGGCTGCCTCCTTGGGAGGCGTCCAGACTCTGTCAAAAATTAGATGAAATCTGGCAAGAAAACAAAGGCTCCGAAATTTTGCACCAATGGCTCCAATTCCTAAAAATCGAGCTTTTACACTTCCTGGGCATCGAAACGACGCTGGACGTCACTTTTTTGTTCCAACTGTGGAAAAATCCCACCTCCAAGTATTACGCGAGACTCATCGAAATGAGCGACAAACGCGCCATCAATCGAGCTCTCTTCAGGCATCCGATGAAGAATCTTACTGATCACAACAAGTCTATGCACAATGAGATTTTCGAGAAAAATTTTCATCGATGCGGTATTTGCTTCGAGGAAATCCCGGGCAAATGCTGCGTGGACATGAAGCAATGCGAACACGTGTTTTGCGAAAATTGCTTGAAGCTGTTCGTCGAGCACAAAATAAACGAAGCGTCAATCAGGGATTTCAAATGTCCTGGCTACCAGTGCCACGTGGAGCTGGGACCTCACATCATCAAGGCGATAAGCAGTCCGGAAATGTACAACAAGTACGAGGATTTGATGCTCAAAATCACTTTGAGCACCATGAAGGATATCGCGTTTTGCCCGAGGATCACATGCCAGTATCCGGTCACCGTGGACAACCCTGAAGAGAGTCTTGCCACTTGCCCCAATTGCCTTTACAGTTTTTGCAAATTTTGTCGCAAGGTTAACTTATTTTGTTATTGCATCTATTCTCATTTATATTAATTAAGAACTATATAATCAAATACTAACTTGATATTTTGCATTCATATTTAATATTCGTTATTTTGAGCATTATTTCGACATTTCAGTTGGATCATTTTTTATTCAGAATCCAACAATTTTTACAGAATATTTTTGAAACTCGATGGAAAATTTTAATTCTGAAATGTGCAGTTTTCAAGATTTGGAAATTTTAGTTGCAGGCTTCTTGCTGCTTCAAAACTTGAACTTTTATCATTCAGAAACTCTGCAGAGTTGATGATGTTTTATTTAAAAATTGAAAATTGTAATCGTGGAATTTTATCAAAGTGTTTTTTGAGGTTTTGGTAGACACCCTGATGAATGGACAATATTTTTGCAGGGATACCACGGTGTTGCATCTTGTTTGTCGGTGTCAAACGATATGTCCAAACTTGTGGAACAATTGGCGAATGCAGATGCCGAGACTAAGAAGGAAATGTTGCAAAAATATGGAAAAAGGGAAATACAACGCATTGAGCAAATCCTTTCTGAAGATTACCTCTACGTAAGTTGTATTATATGCGTATCATATTTTATTGTAACTATACATTCCGTCCTTGTAAAACTTGCATTTTTATACTGTTTTGTTGGAATTTACGAAGTTGTCAACTTCACTATCCAAAATCGGATTTTTTACAGCATAAAAATATTTCAATTATCAATAGAATTTGCCATTAGAACTGAAAAAAAAATTTTTTTAATGGTTGAAAGTTCTCAAGATTGTATATAATTATCAAAATCACCTCAAGATTAGAAAAAAGTGAAGATTAAACATTCGGGGAATTGCCAAATCTTTGCAAATTCAAGTTTAACATTAATTTGTTGGAATTCACAAGCTTGTCGAATCAAATGTTGAAATTTCCAAAATTTACTTCTTAAATTCTTATATTCGATATTCAAATTATCACATGTTCATATACCGTCAGATTATTAAACAATAGAATTAGCGTCTCAAAAGTTAACATGTTTCCTGTTAACGTATTTTACAAAACTCTTATAGCTTCTGCCTAAGCTATAACTATGAAGAAATCCAATGCAAGGGTGTACATTTTTTTCAGTTTTATACTTTTTAATTTTCAAAAAATATCAAGTTTCTGGATTTCACATTTCCTAATTTTAAGATTCTTAGGTGTAAACATTTTCGAACTTGTACATCTTTCAATTTGTCTTTCGCGATGTCTAACAATAAGCTTGTCTATTACAATTTTAAGGTTTTAAAATTCTTAGATTACAAGTTGAAATTGGATTGAATATTTTAATTGAAAAACCGTTATCATTTTAATCTGCATTTTAAAATTGTCTAACAAAAAATGTAAATACATGATTAAATTTTGTCCTTGTACTTATAATTATCTTACTTTTTATTTTAACGTTGAAAATTATCAATCACCCAAAAAAGCTCAGAACTTATTAAGCTTATTATCTTATGAAATTTGCACATTGTTGACTAATTCACAACTTTACACTTTCAGAAAAACACCAAAGAATGCCCAAAATGCAGCACTTCTACGGTGAGAATATCGGGCTGCAACAAAATGACGTGTTCGTTTTGCAGCACAATTTTTTGCTGGATTTGTGGGTGTCAGATAAAAACGAAAAATCCGTACTCTCACTACTTGAGAACTCGCTACGCAGCTTGCTATGGTCGTCTTTTTGAAGGGATGCAAGAGGAACCGATCAACGAAAACGAACTTTGGGAGAATTTGAATTTTTTCCAGCTGAACGACGAAGAAGAGGAAGAAGAAGGAGTAAGAGTATGACGAAAAGAAGGCAAATCCAAGTATTTTTCAAGTGTTTTTATTATAAAAATTTTTAAGTTTTGATTCGTTTTTGATATTTAGAACTTTGAGTAGAATATAACTTTTCATAAGATGTTACTATGCAAGATACAATAATACGACTCATTATACATGCAGGGATCATTTAACCATCGAATATGAAAGTGACGTGGGAAAAAAAAAGGATTTTAACCTATATACATCATTTCTAAGCTAACCATTTCGATATTAAAATTTTTCAATCGAGAAAAAATTGAAACTAATTTTTCTACTCACGTATTTGAAATTTGAAAATTTGTGTATTCAAAAATGTCTGTACTTGTACAAGTCCAAAAATTAAAAAAATAGTGAATCTGAATGGTTCCTTCTTGGTATAAAATATTCATTCATTGAATATATTGAATATTTAATAAAGAAAATTTTTCAGTTTTTTTTAAACTCTAGCGTAACATTTTGAGAATAAAAAACAAACATTGTTTAAACAGAAAATGATAGCTTGGAAATTAAAAATGCTTCCACCTTTCTTTCATTAGGCTCATTAAAAGTACAATTTGTTTGTATGTCGCGTTGACTTGCGTTAGTTTTTATTGTTCTATACACTATTTTATACATTGTATAAAAAGCTGTCAACAATTGTATAATTTTTCATTTATAACTGTATATGGTATAAAATCAACAGTGCCATCACGATATTATGAGTAAAATAATGTTCAGACTTTTATTTGAGCAATGTTTGATTTATTCTTGGGAGTCGTGAACTTGCACGTTCACTTGCGTCATTATTTCTTCAGCAACGACAGAAACGGAAGAAGGTCTCCGTTCCACATTTCCTAGTGTGCCTGCAAACCCAATTTTTATTGATTAATATGCAATTTGGACCGTTCAGCTATCAAAGTTTTATTTTGGTCAAGTTGAAAAACAAATTCAACTAAAATGAAAAGGGTTGAAACTCGAATGTTTAGGATTGATTCTAGGGAAGAAAAAATGTACTCGAGCATCCGATGTCGCATTTAATAATTTGCCGTTTCTTGATCATTCTAGCAGAGTTCATTTGGAGGAGAGTGGGCCCAAAAATCCAGTAGCCAAAACCACTGCCAATTATTATGGCAATGCTTATGTATCCATTATACGTCATAATGGCCATCATGAGCAAATAGCTGATACTTGTGTGAAGGGACCAATGGAGAACTTCAACCCACCATTTTATCCAGTACAAACTACAATTCAATGGGCATCACTTGATTCAATTTTTAAATGTCCTTTTGAATTGTTGATTTTTGTTATATATTCAGTTACGGGACAAGTTTATGAAATTTTCAAATTCCTTCTAAGAATTCATTTGAGGGCTCGGAAAGCAGAACGCAATGGGCGCGTGACCCTCGGCTGCCTAGTAGGCAGAGGTGGGGATACTTCGCTGCTCCTGCGATCGAATGTGGGATCGATTGATTTTTTGGGACTTGTTAAAGTTGCTGCCGTTTCGTGAATATTAATCTAATCGGGCTAATTTTTATACCAAAATGTTCGTGAAGCTTTAGCGCTTCCGATGAACCTATTCGTATGTCGAATTTGTGTAAACAATCGCTCCCAAACAATTAAAAAACTTTACATCACTTTTATTTGTGAAGCTGTTATACATTTTTTTAATTTACTATTTTTTTCAACAAAAACTTTTTTTATGCGTTCAAGAATACCTTGTAAAAAGGTTTTTGTTGAAAAAAATGGTAAATTAATAAATTTGTAACAATTTTACAACTAAAAGTGATGTAAAGTTTGTTCATTGTTTGGGAGCAATTGTTTGCACAAATTCGACATACGAATAGGTTCATCGGAAGCGCTAAAGCTTTACAAACATTTTGGTATAAAAATCAGCACGATTCGATCAATATTCACGAAACGGCAGCGAGTTTAACAAGTCCCAAAAAATCAATCGATCTCGCATTCGATCGCAGGAGCAGCGAAGCATCCCCACCTCTGCCTACTAGGTAGCCAAGAGTCACGCGCCCATTGCGTTTTGCTTTCCGAGCCCGCATTTTCTTTCATTGTTAAGGTTGACCTTATGAAAACCTTACAAGAAGGCTTACATGTATTAGCTTATTTTTTTCCTTGAATGGTTTTTATGAGAAATTAGACATGTTTCAAGATTTGTTCAGGAAATTCTCACGATAAACAAAATAATGAGGGAGATTGAAATTCTTTGCAGAAATGTGGGAAAAATGTTGCTTGCCATTCTCTCCGAGGCACAGCCCCGAAATTCATTTTCGGTGACATTCTTGAAAGTAAAGAGCAACTTTCCAAATTCTTAGGTTGGCCATCTTCAGGGGACTGACTCATGACTCGTCTCAGTTCAATTTGCATGATTTTCATGCCCTCGTAAAGTATGGCCAAGCTGGCAAGGCCTACGCAAACAGAAACAATGCCAGCAACAGTATTGATGTTGAATCCATCAAAGAAAAATGGTCCGAGGTTGTAGCCAAACCAAAAGGTCATCCTTGACATCTGTTTCATACACACAATCCGGTGCAGATTATTATCATTGATTTATACAGTTGCAGTTTAATTATAATAACCATAAAGTTCTTTTTTGTAGTGAATAATTTGTTCCCGAATAATACTCACGTGTACAAGAACTATTTGTTTATCTACTTCTGATTCAGAAAATTGTCATTTATTACAATATTTTGGTGGTCGTATTTCATGATATGTTAATTTTCTCTTTAGCTGAGAAGTCTCATGATGATAATGAATGCTTCTTCAGTGGTGAGCAGTGGTGAGGGCTCAATCAGCTGCGCAGTCTTCGTACAAATATTAATATGATGATTCGAAATTGGTCAATTGTAAATTCGATGCGTTATCACTCCTTCCATGTTTTCGCGCACTCACATATTTTTGTTGTAAAATAGCGGTTGCATGGCAGTAATCAAAATGGTGTTCAGGTTAAATTAAACCTTTTTTATATGTATTCGCAACAGACGGCTTCAAATTTGTAGTGGACAATTCAAGCGTCGCAATTTTTTCCCAATGATAAAAACATTACGGAGTCCTGTAATTGTTTGTAATTATCAGTGATAATAATAATAGTGCCAAATACACACGTCTCTTGATTTATTAACATTTGAGTTAGCTCACTGGTGCTCACTGGCAACAACTAGAGTCCGGGCAAGTCTGGGATTGATAGACCCGGATTTGCCTTGCCCCACCTTCGCCCATTCACGCCGTTCACGCCCACTGACGTTTTGAATTTTCTCATTGGTTCTCGTTTTCGTACAGTTTCGTGCGACCTCGGCCCTAACTCGGCACTCTTCGTTCCCAGTTCGTTTCTCTCAAATCAAGTAGCGGCACTAGTTTTAAAGGAGCCCGTCGCATAATGTAGAAATCGCGTGTACATTTTATTTTATTCATGTCCTCGATGATGTTCACCTCCCATTACTAGAGTTGTAATTTCGAAATGACAATTATCCGAAGGTCTAACATATTTTGTCAATTTTCATTCCCGACTTTGGTAATTTCGAATGCTACAATTCTAAGAATCATACATTTGGAAAAGCAGAGTATCCATCCAAGTTACGAGAAATTCTCGAACAGATTAATTTCTGAATTTACGCACTTTTGAATATCAATAATTCGACAATATATATGAATTTTGAAATTGAAAGAAAGGAAATTGTCGATGTCATGACTTGAATATTATACAAAATAAAAAAACAAAACTTGTGATGAATTATCGATAATTAGTTCTTTATCACGAAAAAACGCATAATTAAAGTTCAATTGGTCCCTGTTTTTTCTCAAAGCAAAAAATTCAAAAATGAAAATATGTTGCAATTGATAAAAATTATTCGATAAAATTAAATAATTAATTATATTGATTTTTAATGGAATAATAATATATCATCAATATATATATATATGTATATATATACATATTTAATATATTATGATATTGGTTATATATTATAATAAGTATAATATACGAATATCAATTATTGAGATATAACAACAGTAACATATTATATAAATTAATTGATTAATTAAATTTATTTAATCAATTTCTTCCAACAGCGACATATATTTTTATATTCGAATTTTTTGCTTTGAGCAAAAACAGGGAACAATTAAAGTTACTGCGTTTTTTCGTGATTGAGAATTAATTATCGATAATTCATCACAAGTTTCGATTTTTTTCTTTTTCCGAATATTCAAGTCATGACATAGA
>JAPYZK010000643.1:0-40049 GCA_030522785.1 Platygaster equestris
CTGCATCATCTTTTTTCAATGACATTTGTCATCCACATACACCATCTGCCGCCATCTTGAATCTGAACCGTGCCTTTCTGAACCGAGTCCGATACCCGTAGGTACAGTATCTGTACCTGCATCTGTATTGTTGTTTATTGTGACAATTTCAATTACAGGTTAGATTCGAGAAAACAATTCCACGAGTTGTTTCACGTTGAATAATTTTTGTGTTAAATAATACAGTGTTAAAAAAATGGAATCCATCAAACCAACGAGGGTACTAAAGGCAAAACTACGACAAAAAGATAAAATATTAAAATACTTGCCGAAACAAACTGCGCAAACAGAGCTACTCCTTCCGGAAGAAAGCGGCTTCCTGGAAAGCGAAATTGGCGAAAAAACAATCCAGTACAAACAAAGGGAAATCGCCCGTAATGTTGATATCACGAGCGCCAATAAACAATTCAATTTGGACTTGGAATTTGGACCTTATTGCTTCCGGTATACCAAAAATGGAAGGCATTTGGTTATCGGAGGAAAAAAAGGTGATAGTACAATTTTTTTTAACAATTAGCACAATTGACCGTTTGTTTACCATGAGCAGATGAAATGTATATAATTTTTTTTCAAGTTTTAATGATTTCAAACTTTTTTTTCCAAAACTATTCAATACAAAATATTGCCAACAGGTCATGTCGCTGCATTCGACTGGATTGCAAAAAAACCACACTGTGAGATGAATGTTATGGAATCCGTGCACGATATTTGCTGGTTGCATACAGAAATGATGTTCGCTGTCGCTCAGAAAAAATGGGTCTACATTTATGACAATGTAGGGATTGAACTCCACTGTTTGAAAAAAATGGAGGACACGACACGACTAGAATTTCTACCTTATCATTTTCTCTTAGCCAGCTCAGGGTCAGCAGGATATTTGACCTGGCTTGACGCGTCCATCGGAGAAATCGTCTCTCGGTTCGATACCAAAATTGGAAGGATAAATGTAAATTTCTGTTTGTTTCAAAATTTGAGAAATTTCAATGTTTAAATGAAATAGGTTCATTATCGTTGACTCAATATAATAGATTAAAAAGAAAAATCTATGTCTTTCGATATATTGTAATATCAAAAAACATAGATTTTTCTTTGTATCAACAACCCAGTGATGAAGAAACGTTTTCTATGTAATAGATTAAATAAGTTTTCGACGATTGATTTTTCAAAATATGAGAAAAAGTATCTTATAGACCTGAAAAACTGGAAAAATCTTGAAATAAGCTCTTCAGTTCAAATGTAAAAATTCACAAGTTGATATACTTTTTACATTGAATATTAAAAACTTTTCTTGTTGATAAATTAAAAGTCCGAGAAACATATCGAATATAAATTTTCCAAATTCATCCTCCAAACTTTGATTGCTCAGAATAGTGTTTCTGATGTCTAGAAATTTTATCTCAAAACTAAGTTTTTAGTAGACTTCATTTTAATTGTCATCAATTCTACAGGTGATGACCCAAAATCCAGGAAATGCTGTACTTTGCGTGGGAACTTCAAGTGGCTGTGTTTCCATGTGGGCGCCGAACAGTAAGCAGGCTCTAGCAAAGATGTTGTGTCACAAACAAGGGATTACTGCTTGCGCGGTTCATCCGCACGGAACTTACATGGCTACAAGTTCTCCCGACAGATTTGTCAAAGTTTGGGACGTTCGACAATTGGTTGGCCCAGTTCACCAAGTCGTCGTTCGGTCTCCTGTCCAGCACCTTTCTTACAGCCAAAGAGGACTTTTGGGACTTGGAATGGGAAATGTTGTGGAAGTTTTCAGGTGCTTTTTACAGAAATTCAAATGTTTACAATTCATGAAGATTCCCAGCAATGCTACTGAATACGTGAATTGAAAACACATCTTTTGAGTGTCTCAAAAGTGAAGAAATTGATTGAAAAATCAATGCAATTCTCTGGAACTGCAAAAAATTGAAACCAAAATTAATCCAGGAATTCTGAAAAGATTTAACCATCATGCTAAAATTTTAGTTTGAGAATTTTTTTTACAAATTTTTCGAAACAGACAAAATTTTTGGGCATCCTTGAAATGCATAGAAATTTCGAAAAGTGAAATAAAATTGCAAAAAATTGTTCAACATTTTTGAAATTCCCAAAATGTTTTGATTTGTAGAAACATTCGATCAACTGTAAAACTTATGAGGAATATTTGTTTAAAAAACTGTTCTTACTGAAGATTTTATTATTTCCAGGGAATCACAGGGAGAATTCCAGCAATACATGCGTCACACTTCCAATTGGAATGTATCGAAACTACACTTTTGTCCATTCGAAGACGTTCTGGGTGTCGGAACAGCAAAAGGATTTACTTCCATGCTCGTTCCTGGCAGCGGCGAACCCAACTTTGACGGTCTGGAAGTGAATCCCTTCCAGAGTAAGCAACAGAGACGCGAGAATGAAGTCAAACTCTTGCTGGAAAAAATACAACCTGAGCTTATCACCTTGGATCCTACGGATATTGGCGAAGTTGACGTACCTACACTCAAAGAAAAAATTGAAGAACAGAAGAAACTTCTGGTGAATATTCTACATACTCATGCAATGAAAAATACAACAAATTTTATAATCTCAATGTTTGCATGTTTTTTTATTAATAATTTATTGTGCGATGTTTATTTTAGAAAAACAAAGATGTTACGGAGATGTAAAATGTTTATATGAAAAATTGTTTGATTGTTTGTTTATTTTGATTTGTGTATTTTTTGTCCAATGTTCGCTTTTCACAAGTTTTCAGTTCTTTCTCTATTTTTATTATATTTTGAATTTGTTCTTCGAATTTATGAACGATTTTTTACTTGAAACATCGATTTTTTTCCAACTCGAGTTTTGACATACATCTTGAATTTACGATTTGCTTCTTTTTATTTTAAGTTCGTGCATTATTCTACTTTGTATAAAATGTTCGTTGCCTTCATGATTCACAACAACAACAAAAAGACTCGTTTTTTACAAAAAATGGAAAAAATTGCAAACAAATTTTTTATTTTTAGCACGTGAAACCAAGGAAAATCAATTGCAAGGCCTTGCGAAACAAATCAAAGGGCAAAGGAGGAACTGCAAAAATTATAAAAACAAAGAAAATTCTTAGGGATATTGCTCGAAAGGTAAGCATTACATTAAGGAGAATTTTTAATTACAAAACTGGATAATCTCGGAAAATTATATTGTGTAAAGTTTACAAATTCTCCAGTTTTAGAATTTGAATATTTACATTTCCAAATTTTCATTTATATAATTTTGAGTTTGTCATTCGAATTATTTAAATATAACTGTTTCGAAACTACAGAATAAGTTGAATTAAAATTTTAAATTCGCAAGTATCCAATTTCCCAAATTCTCCTTTTACGTTTCCTCATGAATTACATTTTTTTAGAAAATATAAGTTTGTTACTTGAACAAAAATATATATATATATATATCTATTCCAATAATATCGCGGTTTGAAAAAAAAATTTGTAATTCAAAAAAGGAAACATTCCAAAAAATAAGTATGTACTGAATTTTTCCACAGGAAGTATTGGAAGCAGCAGCAAAAACGAAAAAACGCGATGACAAACAAAAAGTCAAAAAAGACAAACAACAATTCGGAGTTTTGGCTAGATTTGTCCCTAAGACGAAATGAAAATGGGGAATATTTGTACATATTTTTTTGTAATAAATCAAACTGTTCAGAAGTGAATCACAGTGTTTCAAATCCAACAATTGACTAATTTTTTTTTTAATTTTTAATTTTCTTTAAAAAGAGTCATTTAATTTCATAACTTCAAATCCAGATGACTAATAATTGCATGAATCCGGCTATAGCAATTTTACCAAGATAACAATTTGATTAGCGCTGATCACTAAGATAAGATAAATGTAAAATAAAAGACTATCGACAGATAGTAGTTTTGCTGTTCTGTCAAGCCTCTGGCAATTTTAAATTCATGTGACATTGTTTTCTAATTAACCATAAATGGAGGAAAATAATTATGGTGAGTCACCCAATTTTCTTTCATTCTTATATTTTTTTTTAATTGTCATTATATTTGTCAGGAGAAAAGTACCAGTTTGATCCACGTTGGAAAGGACCACTTCAAAAAAGATCGTGCACTGATATTTTTTGTTTGTTTATTTTCATTCTTTTCATCATCAGCTGGATTTTCGTGGGATATTATGGTATTTATTATGAAATCGGAATTAAATTTTCGAAAATGTTTTAGAATCGAGATGAAATGTATGAAAATTTTTAAAAATTGCTAAAAGCTGAAAAAATGATCAAATTTGCATCTCCAACCAATTTTAACATTTTCCAGCAATACGCGAAGGAAATCTGCAAAACTTGATACTCCCAACCGACAGCAGCGGAAGAAAATGCGGCGAAGACCCGGAAGTGAAAAATGCGAAATTTTTAGTCTTCATTGACATGAAAAATTGCCTGTCAATAACCAAGTGTCATACGGAGAGCGTGTGCCGGGAAGAATGTCCCTCCGAAAATTTTTTTTACTCATTGTCTAATTCGGACACGCCTCTGGAAGGTTTGAAGGAAAAAATGATTTGCACGTCGAAAAAATTGCTTTTGGCTGCTAATTCAAAGGAACAACTTGACAAGCTCGTGAGTGATGGGAAATGTGCGGGATTTTATTTCAAGAGCGAGCCAGTAGTGAATCGTTGCTTACCTAGCATTTTGGACCAATTGAATGCGACAATAATGGGTAAAGAGGACGTTCAAAAATTTATTGCTGTCATCAAATCGTTCGCTGAGAGCGAGAAGATTTCGGAGGAAGTTTGGCAGGACATCAAAAATACATGGTAGACATTTTTAAACCATCAGTAAATTCTATTGAAAGCTTCAGGAGAGTCAAAAAAATTTCAAATGTTTTTTTTTATTGTTGTAGGCAATATGTTCTCGCCCTTGTAGCCGCCAGCACGGTATTGTGTATCGTGTATTCGCTGCTTCTGAAGTGTCTCGTCACGCCTTTTGTGTACACTACGATTTTAGTCGTTTGTGTACTTTTGGCTTGGGCCGATTACCGTCTTTATACAATGTATTTGGCCAATGATTCTAATTGGAATTTGATAGGATTGATAGCGTGTAGCACGATTATCGTAATCGTCGTTCTCTGCACAATCTTTCTCAGAAAGAGAATTTATCTCGCCTGCCAGCTTATCAAAGAATCTAGTAGGTGAGTGGGAAGGTAATTTTTTCCGAAAGTTCGTTGCCAGTAAAAAAAATAACTCCACTTTTTGAATTTTCAGAGCAGTGACGAGCACTTTATCAACTCTGATATTCCCAATTTTTCCGTGGGTACTACAAATAGTCGCTGTACTTTGCGTGGTGGTAATTGGGGTTTTCCTTTTTTCTATTTCGTCGCCGAATTTTCGATACGAAATTCACGAGGAAGGAAAATGCTTGTGCAGCGAGTCGGTCAATTATCAGAACAACTCCGAATGCAATCCTAAGGAGTTTGAGGAAAATTGCAAGGAAAATGGTGAACATTGCACGTCGGCTGAGTGTCGTTATGTTGGAACGAAAAGGCCTTGGTTCGTCGGCTATATGCATGGCATCAACTTCGTGGCTCTGTATTGGCTTTACTTTTTCATTGCTGCTGTGGGACACATGATTTTGGCTGGGACTGTGAGTCGTTTTTGAGAAATTTGGAAGATTTTAGGATTTGGGATTTAAATTCGAAAATTATTGTTTTTTTAAAGGTTTAAACTTTTTTACTTGGAATTTTTTTTTGTCTCGTCGAATTTTATGACTGACATTTTGTACGATCTCGAACATTTTTCATTTTTGAAGTCGAATTTGAAGGTTTTGAATTCTTTTATGGAATCCTTCGCATGTGAATCTGTAGAATGTTGAAGGTTGTTGGATGCGATTTTTTTCATTTCCGGGGTGGAATTTGGGAGTTGTATGATTTTGAAGATTACGAAATTTTGGGTTTATAATTTGTCGATTTTTAGAGTCGAATTTTAACAATTCTGAGTTTGGCAATTCTCGAGTGATTCTGGTTTTTGGAAAGTAATGACAAATTTAGAAGATTGATTTTATAAAACTTGTATGAAACTTTTGTAAAATGTGCGATTTTATAAAAACTATGAAAATTTATATTTTCTAAACTTCGGATTTTTATTTGAAAAATTGCATGTATGGTTTTTTCATAAAATCGCACATCGAATAAGTTTTATAAAATCTACTTTATGAAAAAATATATTTTATAAAAAATTAGTGAATATTATAAAAGTTGTGCAAAAATTATAATCACTAAAATTTCAAATTTTTTACAGTTGACGCACAATTTTTTGATTTTTCGAAATTTTACACTTGAGAATTTAGTTTTGCATTTATGAGTGTTTTTCCACATTTAAATTTACATGTTTCAAATTTTTAAGTTTCCAAAATTTTTTCGTTTTTCGTGTTTTACTAACTTAGGTTTTCTTATAATCTTCAAATTTCAAAACATTTGCATCTCTTCAAATTGGAACCTGAGAATGTTTAAACTTGATACATACTAAATTTGTAGCATTTTTCATTTAAATTCGTAAACGTCGTGGAAAACATTTTCCACTTAAAAATACTAAATTTCACATGTTTCCATTGTTTTCAAATTTGAACTTTTCAACGTTCAATTTATATTTTTTGTAAACCCAAAATGTAAATTTCCTATTTTCGATTTTGTATACATCATTATTAAAATACATATTTTTGAAAAGAAAATTATAAAATATGTATATAATTAAAAAATTATTATTTATCAAATTAAAATATAATAACTTATTAAAACTTCTATCATTTGTCAAAAATCAGTGGATTCTGAAAAATTTTACGCGAAACCTTAGAAAAATCTAGTAAAATTGAATCAATTCCAAAATCCGAAAACAACATAGTTAGGTTGTAGATAATATTTCCACTACTTCCACTTAATGTTTATTTTCTTATTATTATTAGTTCGCCACGTGGTATTGGACATTCAACAAAAAAGATGTCCCAGTCTTCACACTGACTGTCAGCATTTGGAGAACTATTAGGTAAATCAATAAAATTGAAAACGTTTCTTTATCACTGGGTTGTTAATACAAAAAAAAAAATCCATGTTTTTCGATATTCCCAGTCAGTTTTGTTATTGATTGGCAATTAAAATGGTTTTTGCGAGAAAAAAAAATCCACCGAGTCGGGAATCGAACCCAGGACCTCCTAATTTCATGTCGGGTGCTCTATGAAATTGGGAGGCCCTGGGTTCGATTCCCGACTCGGTGGAATTTTTTTTCTCGCAAAAACCATTTTAATTGCCAATTAATAACAAAACTGAATGGGAATATCGAAAAACATGGATTTTCCTTTAAATCAATAAAATGTTCAATGTATAAATTGTTCATTCTTTCTTTTTTCATAATTATTAATATCATTTCTGTAGCACAAAGTGAAAAAAAAAATAATAATAAAGTATCAGTCAGAAATTCTCCCATCTCTTTTAAAAATCTACAATCGAAAACTTCGATTTGTGTCACATAATTTTCAATACATTTCTCAAACATGCGTTTTTCTTCAATTTTTCAGATATCACTTGGGCACAGCTGCTTTTGGATCAGTGCTGATAACAATTTGCACCATTATTCGCAACATCTTGGAATACGTTCGGCAAAAATTGAAAGCCTATGGCGACAACTCAGGCTTTCTCGTCGTCGTCAAAGCCTGCAAATGTTGTTTCTGGCTGCTAGACAAATTTCTGAAAGTTTTGAACGACAATGCTTATATCATGTGTGCGATTCACGGCAAACATTTCCTCATTTCTGCACTGGACGCTTTCAACCTTCTGATGCGCAACATTTTGAGGGTCATTGTGTTGAACAAGGTCAGTATTCATTTACATACAAATAATATCAGTGAAAATAAAAGTTGAATATTTTCGTAAAAAAATCACATTTTTGGTACTCCAAAAAATGTACGAAAATGAAAATCACATTTCGAAAAAATATTTTTCAAACTCGAGACCTTAACATAATTACGAAGACTGAATATAAAAATGTTTTTTCGTAAAATTTTGTTCTAAGTACAAATTTTAATAGTTTATGGAAACAAAAATGTTAATTTTTTCGATTTGAAATGGAAGAAACCGTATTATTTTGATGATAAATTACGAAATATTATTCATAGATCACAGCATTCGTTTTGTGGATGGGAAAGATGTCAGTAACGTTAATTGCCGGACTTTTCACGTGGTATTACTTGGATAGTTTCGTAGAGCACCCAATTAATCACAAAATTGTGCCTGTTATTTTGGTGGTCATTGGGGCGTATTTGACGTGCAGTCTTTTCTTCTCGGTGCAATCGGCGGCGATAGACACGCTTTTTCTTTGCTTTCTTGAAGATTGCGAGCGCAATGACGGTTCTCCTTCGAAACCTTATTTCATGAGCAAAAGGCTAAAAAAAGTTTTGGAAAGTTGATTTTTTCTTTTTGTATGACATTTATTTGTAATAAATAGAGAAAAATCATGTCCTAGTAGATTCTCCTTTTTTTTTAAAGATGAATTACTATTAATTTTGATATTTAGAAATATAAAAAATGTAGGCATTATTGTTTATAAATCTGTGATTTTTTTGGTTATTCTATAAAATGGTATACGCTACAAAATGTTTAAATTTTTGTAAATGGGAATTATATGAGAGTTTTTAAATGTCTTCAACTTTAATTTTCTAATTTGTCAAATTTTTTGAAACTTGAGAATTTCTATTTTCGTATTTTTCCGCCGCGTGTGTTTAGAGTAGTTGATGAATATAAATGAATAAAAACCAATAAATTATGAAAAATAAAGTTGATGAACTAGAGTTCCTATAAATAGAGAGTTCGGCCATTCAGGCGCAAATATTTGATTGGCCCTCGCCAAAGCTGGATCCAAAATGGCAGCTCCAATAGGAAGAAGCGATTGTATGTACGCGTCGAGTATATGTGTATGTACCGCCGCCATTTTGGATCCAGCGATGACACGTACACACTAACACATTACAGGTGGCCAAACTCTCTACAGTGGACTTTCGTTTATGTTGACTGGTTCGGGACGTAAAAATTCGTTTGACTCCTCGCTCCTATCGTCTAATTGGTCAGATTAGAGGAAGTAAGCAAAGAAATTATTTCATTGGTTCCCGCAAATTCAAGCGTTCTCTCATTTGCTGAGTTTATCGTGGTGAGTAGAGTTCCCGTCGAGAGTCTGGCCATCTGCAATGTATTGGTGTGCACGTGTCGATCGCTGGACCCAAAATGGCGGCGTCACGCACACATACATTCGACACGTACGAACAATTGCTCCTTCCTATTGGAGCCGCCATTTTGGGTCCAGCTTTGAATCCAGCTAATCAGACAGTTGCGGCCGATAGCCAAACTCTCTATTTATAGGAACTCTAGTGGTGACGGGCGAGAAGAAGTTGCGAGTCAACATAAACGAGAGGAAATCGTCAACATAAACGAAAGTCCACTGAATTTACAGGAACGCTACTTATGAACATTTTCGCCATTTAGATTTTAAAAGTTGTTTTTGCACATCGTAAATCATTCTAAAATTAAATATTCCACAGTTGCGATTCCAAATAATCGAAATGATAAAACTATACACATTTTTTAACAAATAAATGATGAAAAACAATATTCATAAAATAGGGTGCAAGGGGTTGGCGAGTTAAGCTGAAATATTACTGTTATGATTTATATTAGTATTGTAGCTTAATAACTAAAATGGCAAAATGTATGAACTTTCACAACGTTTACATACTAAGTGTCATACAATTCAATCGGTGTGAACGATCCTTCATTGCGAAATACGCCGCTGACTAATCTGGGAGGAGGCCATGGGAGGCCATTTGTCCGTGAGTACTGCTGTGTACGAACGTAAGTACACCGCAAAACGCTGATGATTATACCGGTTATACGCAGCAAAGTCTCCATTTATTCATAATATTCTCAAACGAATTCGAAGGAGGCGTCGAATAATACAAATTGTGTTCGCAACAAACTTGCGAAAAATTAATATGACGCATCGAGCAGTCATTCTGATAAGATAAAGAGGTATTCGAGAAAACACAGTCTTTGCTATTGTTACGGCAACTAGAGGAACACACTCGTCAAAAATGCAAGACTATGGTGAACATTCATCAATTGTATTAATTACTGCAAATCAAAGTCTTAGTAGTATACATTTTTTTGCCTATGCGCATATATGAGTGAATCTGCGATGTACGAAAATTTTACGTATTTTTTTATTTCAATTCGAAATGCACATCAAAAATTATTACTACTCAAATTTTTAAATACGAAACATGATTTTTTCCGCTGAGTAATGAAATTGTCATTTTTTGATGATTCATAATGTAACATGATTGTATAATACGTAAATATACACTTCCTCGAAAATCAAACATAACATAACATTTTAAAATTGCTAATTATTTATACATCGAAAACCTTGAGGGAGAGTTGAAAATTTGCTTTGTATAATTTTGGATTTTTTTTTCTAATTCTTATTGCGTTGCTGTTTCTATGAAGTCTGGTATAATTATTTGCAGCAATTAGACAGAATCATTACGACTGAATTATTTTTAAACGATTCAATTTCATGTACAGTTCATTGATTATTTATTTAAAGAGCTTAAGTCGAATACAGTATAAAAAGTTGTACAGAAAAGTAATATGTATATTTATGATTAATTATTGTGCATAAAACTAATTTGATTATATTAAGTATATATATTATTACAGGCAGCATAGAAGAAGATAGACCAAAATGGAATGGTCCAGTCAAAAACAGGACAAAGACCAATACACTTTGGTTCAACATTTTCATTTTCGTTGTGGGTTCCTGGATAGTGGTTGGATTTTATGGTAATCACTCAATTTTTTAATATTTAGTATATTAGTATTGAAGCGTTGAAGATATTTATGGAAAAAATATATACTTCAGTGGAATTTCATAAGCTGACTTTTATAGTTCGCATGGAACTTGAATAAACATTAACTTTTTAGGAGTTTCAAGTTACAAAATATTATACGATTTTTTTCTTGTAATTCTAAAAAAATAAATGTTCATAAAAAAAAAAAAAAATGTTTTAAAAATATTCATTTGTCTGAAAAATTTGTGTATTTGAGACATACTTTCCTAATGGCGTTAAAAAATACACCTTTTTTTTTGAAGAATAGTTCATTCATTATTGAAATCAATTTAATAAATTATGTAATAAATTTTAAATTTAATACTAATTTCTACAATTTTTGAAATTTTTTGAATATTTACAATTTGTAGTACTTTCAAAATTCTCACAAACTTCGATTTCTCCAAAAACTCTCAAATATTTAGTTATTTTTTTTTGAGATCAGTTTTTCAAAAAACTGTTTAAAAAATGTGTCATCTGTTTTTTTAAGATGCTTTCAATGTTTTCACTCGTGAAAAAATCGATCACTTTTTTACACTTGGAACATTGAAAAACCTGAAATTTTTCCACAAATCATTAGAAAAATGCGGTTTTGACACATTTAATCATTTCCTCAGCTCTGAAAACTGGCGACGTTGTATCATTTTTCACACCGACCGACAGCGAGGGCCGGAAATGCGGCGTCGATACGGAAGTAAAAAATGCTCCTTACCTCCTGAAATTTTGCTTGGGAGCGAATTCATCAATTCACTGTTACGCTGAAGTGTGCAGACAACAGTGTCCTTCAGAAGACTTCAAGTACCCACAAAGTAATCCCAGAACGAAGGAGCTTTTGGAGGAAGTCAAGAAAAAAATTATTTGCAAACCTGAAATAAACCTCGCAAAAGTAAACTCTTGGAAAAAGCTCGATGAGATTGTAACTTTTGGAGGGTGCGCCGAACAATACAAAAAAAGCAAGCCTTTTGGTAGCAGATGCATTCCCACTGGAAATGGTACAGACTTCGAATTCAGTACGGACCAGTTGATGATGGACATCAAAAATTCCTGGTAAAACTAGTTACATGTTCATCTTTTTTCAAATATATTTTTGTTTTTTTGTACAATTTTGACAAAAAGGTGTATTTTTTATAGCCATTAGAAAAGTTTTTACGCATATCCCAAACACACGAATTTTTTAGACAAATGCATATTTTTCAAACATTTTTTTTTTTTTTTTATTTCAGGCGCGCGATTTTGGTCGCAATCGGAGTTGGGGGAATTTTGTCGATTGGGCTCATAGTCCTTCTTCAGTTTGCGACTACATTTATTGTGTATGGATCCATTTTCTTCATTCTCATTTTGCTGTGCTATTTACTCGTCGCGACGATTCCGAAATCAAGCAATTCGCCAACTACTGAAAATGCAAATGCTCTACCCGTAATATATGGAGTTCTTTTCCTTGTCGTTATGATCGCCTGCATATTCCTGCGGAAAAGGATCAATATGGCCTGCGAACTCATCAAATTTAGTGCAAAGTGAGAAACTTGTGACATAAAATTTATTTACTGAGATGTAAATAATTTGGATTGATTTTGAGACTTGAATAATCGAACAGTTTGAAGTGATTCTAGTTTTCAAACAACTTTTATAAAATTTACAAATTTTTTATATGATGTATTTTTTTTTTTATAACTTCGATTTTATAAAACTTATAATATGTACGATTTTTCAAAAACATTTATACAGAATTTTTTTTAATTTGAGATCTGGAAAAAAAATTTTTCACAATTTTTATAAAATCACTGTAAAAACCGCACATTTCATTTATTTTATGAAAACTTTCATAAGGTTTTTATAAAAACTAGAATCACTAAGGAATATTACTATATTATTTTTAACTATTTTCAATACGTGGTTTTTGAAATTATTTTTCACAAATTGATGACTCGAGGTCAAGATGAATTTCATAAAATGGATAAATTTATTTTCGAAATGTTTTAATTTTGCATATAATGAACAAACGGCCAAAATTTTTAAGAAGACAAAAGATGACAAAAGAAGACAATTCAATTAGAAATTGAATCTATTAACACAGTTTTTCTTGGCCCCAAGTCATCAATTTGTAAAAAATGATTATTCTATAGTATCCCACTCTAAAAAGTGCGTACTTTTTTCAGTGTTGAAATTTGTTGAACGCTCTATTTCTACGTATCGAGATAAAATATAATTATAAAAATCATCACTAGTGAAATAATGATTTTCCGACTCATGTGATTCTAAAACTCGTTTTTGGTCGTTTTAAATACCTCACATCGGGTAAAAAAGTGTTATAAACCTCACATCCGTTAAAAAAGTATTATTCCACTAGTTGCAAAATGTACTCATATAAATATTAGTAATAATCACAAATTGATATATTTACTTTCTTTATTTCTAGAGCTGTACGAAATTTGTCGTCAACTCTCATATTCCCCATCGCTCCAATGATACTTCAACTGCTGGTCGTCGTTTTTTCGATAACGATCGGAATTTATTTGTACACTATTGGATCTCCAGAATATCGAATGAACGTTTTCCAAGATGACAAATGTATTTGCGAGTCGTTAAACTACAAGAACAATTCAGCGTGCGACCCCAAAGAGTTTGAGAAATCTTGTAAGGAGGATGGAGAGGCTTGCATTTCAGCAACTTGTTATTTTGTTGGCATCGAACACCCCTGGATTATAGATTACTTACATGGGCTCAACATTTTTGCTCTTTACTGGGTCTTCCTTTTTATTGCTGCTTTGGAGCAAATGATTCTGGCTGGGGCTTTTGCTACTTGGTACTGGACTTACAGGAAAACTTATCTCACGTTTTCTGTGGTTTCTGAGAGCGTTCACAGAACTTTTAAGTGAGTTTTTTTTGTTATTCATTATTGTTGATTGTGCACAAATTTGATTTGTTATTTTATGATGAAATAGTGTGTCAGAAAACGTTTTGTGAAAATTTTTCAGATTTTATAGCAAAGTAGTGCTGTTAAAGAAAAATGTCAAATTACTTGATTGTACTTTTTCTGATGAATTTTTGATCTCTCGAATTTCCTGATATTTCTTCGTGTGTTTTCAATCGAAAAATAACTTTTTTTTTCATATATTCACGTATTGCAGTTTTGATTAATGTTCATATAATTCCAGTTTTTTGAAATTTTGCTCGAATTTTATAAACTTTTTGATTAAAAATTTTCCTTGGCTATATACATTATTTCATTAAAATTATATTTTTTATGTAAAAATATAATAAAAAGTAATGGTTATTATTTTCTTCATTAAAGGTATCATATGGGAACTGCTGCTCTTGGATCATTGTTGATAACAATCTGCAAATTCATACGATACATACTCGAAGGAACTGGCCAAAAATTACAAAATGCAAGCGGCACTTCTGGGATTTCCCTTGCCCTTTGCGGTTGCTACAAATGGATAATGGATGGATTTTTGAGAATTTTGAGTCGTGACGCATACATTATGTGCGCTATTCACGGAAAAGGATTATTCCGATCTGGATTCGACGCCTTGGATCTCATCAGACGGAACATACTACGATTTTTCGTGCTTAACAAGGCAATTGGAACGAAAATAAATCATTAAACATTTTCAAACAGGAGCGTTATAATCAAATAAATAAATTTAAGTGATTTGTAAAGATTTGGAAAAATCTGTTAACATTTTAAACTTCATGAAGTTATTAAATTTTGGAAATTGGAAAATCATGAAATATATCTCATTTTGAAATCATGTCTTAAAAATAGTTGCTAACTATTCAAAAATCAAAGAAACCGTTTGCCAATTTCGCCTAATCGAAAAATTCTATGATTTTCAAAATTTATGTTTGAAATCGATTAAAATTGGAAATAATTCTACCAAGCCCAGCAATTTTAGACAAAAAACGCAACCCCAAAAGTTAATTGGCGGCATAAATTTCCAGTTTCAACCCCTTCACTGGGACTTATTTTGGGTCGTATTTGTTATAAACAATTAGATATCGAAAATGTCATGAGAACATAAAATGTAGATAATTTAATTCTCTACAACTTTTGATTCTTGTGTTTTTGCTCATAAGTTGAAAACAACGGAGATAATGGCGAAAAACAAAGCAACCCCCTAAATCCAAGATGGCGGCCAACGCCGGGGGGTGATTTATAATAATTTTGCACTTTCAGCATCTCTGAGGAAGGGGAAATAAAACTGCGTCGAAAAATTAATGCCAATTAAATTTTGGGATTGCGTTTTTTTTTTGTCTAAAATTACTGGGCTAAAAATTTAATACTACACGTGCGGGATTCACGTGTTTCACTCAATACTGAAAAATAATATCTAAAATTTTTTATTCACAGATCACAGGATTTGTTCTCTGGATGGGGAAGTTTTCGGTGACACTCCTGTCAGGAATAATCACTTGGTACTTACTCGATAAACTGTCAAACGAACCAATTGCCAACAAAGAAGTAATAATTGCCCTCTCCATCGTCGCATCCTACTTGATAAGCAGCGTTTTCTTCTCAGTGCAAATCGTAGCCATAGATACCATTTTCCTCTGCTTCCTCGAAGATTCCGAAACCAACGAGAACTCATCGGGTTCCTATTTCATGAGTAGTGGTCTTCGCAAAGTTTTAGAAAAGTAACAAGTGGTTTTCGTCAAGTTTTAGAGAAGTAAGACTAAGTTAACTGCATGTGATTATTCAACATCTGCGTTAAAAACAATTATAGCAACTTTTGTATTTATAACGAATAAAAAAAAGGTACACTGAATTTTATGTTTATTTGCTTCGTTTGCTAAGTTTGTTTAAGAATTTCACAATATTTTGGAGAATTTTTGAAGTGGATTATCAAGATTCTGAATACGCACGTTTTTAATTTTTGGATAAAACTCTTTATTGCCGTAATAGCATAAAAGTCTGGTAATAGCTGCTTTAAGCGTAACTTCAAGCATACATTTGTCGATTTATAAATACAATGCTGAAAACGGTAAGAAACATAAGCGTACCAAGTGTAAAAGAAGGAAAGAGAAGAAGTAACGTAGAAAGAGATTTCCATTGAAATCTATCGTTGCGTAAAGAATGCGCATATCGTATAACATTTAGGTACATATATATCTAGTGATGTAAAGACTATCTCTTTGTTCAATTTTGGAAGAGAGTATGCGTAAACTCTATGTAATCCAGTGCTCCCGTGATGGGTCTTTCCGTTTTAGGATCGACGTAAGGTTTCATGCGAGCGACGCAGTAATCAGCCATCTCCTTTGTAAGGTTCTGAAACAAAAAATCAGTATTTTTTGATTTCTGTTCACTTTCTGAGTTTGTTACATATGAATTCCCAAATGTCATAATTTTCGCGAACCTTTTTGAAATGGGCAGTTGATGCCCGTCTTTCAAAAATAAAATGTATACAATGAAAACTGTACAATGTTGGAAAATCATAATTTTTTGAATTAGATGTGTAGAAAAAAAACGTACAGCGTAAAGTTCTTCTTTTGTAACATATGGGCGATCAGCTGCGGTTATTGCACGGAAAGCGTTTTCTATTTCTTCCGAACTCTGTACGTTTTCGGTTTCTTTGCTTATCATAAACGCCATGTATTCCTGGAGAGACACGAAGCCATCTCGATTTGGATCGACGATGTCTGAAAGAGAAAAAAATACTTTTGAAAAACGTGTATCATTAGAAACTATTATTTCTAGTACCTTAACCATAAAGAAATAATTCAAATAATACAAATATTGTTCAAAAAATCAGACGTACGTTGAAGAGAATATCCTGTACTATCAAGATTATTTCAAGTTTCAAAAGCCACAAGACATACCCAAAATGTTTTCGAATTCTGGATCCGGCTGCCCTTCCTCGACCATAGGTAAATCGTAACCAAGTGCCCTGAGACACGACTTGAATTCTTGATGGTTTAATCTTCCGCTCTTGTCTTTGTCGAAGTGCTTGAACATCATCGAGAATTCCTTAAGCGCATCTTCGGACACGCCGGATTGATTTCGGGCCTGAATCTGCTGCTCCAAATTATGCTGCATGCGCATTCCCAGTTGATCGAGCTGATCCCACTGTTGCGCTAAACCAACCGTACTGTGCTCCGTGTAACGATTGTCGAGAATCAGATGTTCTTCCAAAATGGCGCCTAAATCCTCGATCTTTTTCAGGTCTTGTCGACGAGCTCGAACTTCCTGCGTCTTTCTCTGTAATGAAATTTCATTTGTATTGTTCGTCTTTTCTGTATCACATTTGAAACAAATAATGAAGACGACAGAATAAATCAACAACTATTCCATTCAGCGAATTTGGCAATAATTTATTAAGCATGAAAAATTACAAACGAACTATTAGAATATTTGTAGAAATTTAAAAACTGTGTGAAAAACTAAGTACTAATAAAAAGTTGACCACAAATTACCTTTGTTGCTTCTAGCTGTTGCTCTAAAGATCCAGAGCCCTCCATCATAGATGTTCTGCAAAAAAAAATAAATTGTAAATACCATCGATAACAAATAATAAAGAACAAAATTTTTTTCAATTTATATTTATTACCTTGTATCTGCCAACCATTGGTGGAACGCGTTAGCGTGTTTAGCAAATTCTTTCCTTAATTTGTCATTTTCTTCTTGCCTCTGTGCTTCTTTGGCTAATTCAACATCGCGTTCTTTGATTATTTTTTGCAAATTCTTCCACGTGTCTTCAAGGGCTTCCATTGTGAACCACGTGTACGGATTGGGTCCAACGTTGAAGTTTTTGATCTGTTTGTTAAGCGCTGCCAAAGCCTGCACCAACAAAAACGTATTCATTAAAACCACGAATAAATACTTGTCCAGAAACATTTAAATCTATTAACCAACAAATGATCCATTTGTTTCATAATCCAACAACTGGTTTTACACATTCTTTTAACTCAAAACCTGAAAAATGCGAGATCAAGAACTCATCAAAACCCACCTGAAAGTCAGCTTCCGCGGATGAAAGGCTGGCTTGGAACTGCGCATGCGCCTCGCGCAGTGCCCTGATCTCCTCGATACTGTTACACCTCACAGGGTCCGTCAGATCCTCCTCCGCATTCTCGAACCAAGAATTGAACGCCGAAGCCTTCTTGGCAAACGTCAAATACAACTCCTCGATCTGCCTGAACTGATCTTGCATACGAAGGAGCCGTTGTTTCCGCGCCTCCGAATCCCCCAACAACTTTTTCCATCTCGCAATCACATCCCCGTGACGGGTCTGAATGTTCGGCGTCTGGTCATGCCCCGCGTTCACCAGCATCTCCTTCAAGGTCGTAATGTTCTGGATCCCTTCGTGCTCGAACGCCATCAAACCCGCGTCGAAAGTGTCCTGTTTCGTCAGCAAGGTCTGAACGGTCGACAAATCCCTTCCAAACTCCTCCGACCTGACATGCGTCTCTTTGTCCGCGATCCAAGACTCTACGACGTCCGCCTTCCACATGAACTGCAAATACGCGGAATTATCGTTGAGCCTGATCTTCCTTCGATTGGCCAATGCTCCCAATTGTTCCAATTTCGTGTTCAATTGTTGGCAGCGCTGACTGATAGCATCCGCGCGATGATTTCCATCCTTGATCAGTTGGTCCCCGGCTTCGCAAATGTCCTTGCAACGTTCGCCGTGAGCCGCGAAATCGGTTTCGAATGCTTCGTGCTTCTTCAAAAGACCCTGAACGGCGGCCATTGTGTCGCCGTAATCCTCGACCGAAAGAAGTTGTTGTTTCTCGGTTATCCAGGCTTCCTCTTCCTCGACCTTCGCCAGAAATTGCTGGTACGTGAGGGACTCGTCGAGTTTTTGGCCCCGAGTCGCGGCAAGTTGTTTCAGCTCGGCCCAGGCTTGGTTCAGGAGTTTCAGGCGTTGCTCGATTTCGGGCACACCGAGATTCGACACGTCCATGAGTTTTTCTCCGGCTTCTTGCACAGCTTGAATTGCCGGTTCGTGACTACCGAGCTCGGCTTCGAGACGTTTGTGCTTTTTCTTGAGATTTTGGACGCCGGTTAAGTCGCGGCCGTAGTCATCGGAGCCGACGAGGAGTTTCTTTTCTTTGATCCAGGACTCTTCGTCGGCGATGTCGCGGAAGAATTGGTGAAGGGTGTTGGCTTCATTGAGACGGCCTTGTCTGGAGAAAATCAAATTTACATTTTGGTTAGTATATTTTTAATTTTTGCTGGAGAAGATCAAATGTACATTCTGGTTAGTATACTTTTCATTTTTTTTTCATTTTTCACGTTTTCGTGAATGAAGATTACTGACACTAAAATTTTAGGTCAATAGATTTAGCCAGAGGAGAGTTGAGTTTAGTAAAAAAAAAAAAAAATAGTACATTATATAACAAGTGCGCAAAATAAAACGCATTTGTTGCATACAGTGCTTTTTTTATAAATGCAGAAAGATGGCGCTTCTGAGTGCACGAAAAATTGATATTGAAATTTTCAAAAATTTTTTAAAAGTTGGAAAATTTTTGAAATATTCGAGAATGTTAGAATATATGAAAATTTCATAATTTTTCCAAAATTATCATAATTTTGGAAATTTTCGAAAATTTTAGAATTTAAAGAATTTGTTGGAATTTTCGGAAATTTGGAACTTTTTTGGAAATTCTTGGAAATTTTCAGAATTTCGGTAATTTTCGAGAATTTTGTAAAAATTAAAAACTTTTTGAAAGTTGGAAAATTTTCAAAATATTCGAAAATTTCAAAGGTTTTAAACAATTTAGAATATATGAAAATTTCATAATTTTTCCGAAATAACGATAATTTTAGACATTTTCGAAAATTTTAGAATTTAAAAAATTTTTTGAAATTTTCGGGATTTTCCTGATATTCTGGAATTCAAAGGAAAATCCTTGAAATTTTGAAAATTTCCAAAATATTGAAAAATTCATGGAGTTTATAAACATTTCTTAAAATGTCGATATTTTCACACGATTTGGAAAATTTACAAAACTGGTGCGGAAATATTCCCAAAAACAGTGCGCAAAATAGCATTTTGCGCACACTTATTCCGCACTGCTATACTATATCAATGAAAAATGCCATTTTGCACCCACATTTCGTGCATGAAAAAGGTCAATCTTCGTGCATGTGTAAAAAAAGATTTTTACCTGTGAGCAGCCAAATTCCTTATGCGCTCGTATCGTTCGTTGATGCTTTGTCGTTTCTCTTGAATGCCAGCAGCGTCGAACTGTCCACTTTCGATAAGCGAATCAGCTTGCGCGTTCATGTCTTTTATTCGCTCCTCATGAGCTTGGATGTCAGCTTCCACCAACTGATGCTTCTTCATCAAATTTTGCACGGACGCCAAATCCTTCCCAGCATCTTCGGAAGTCAAAAGACTCTCGACCTTTAAAATATAAATTACCTATTACACACGACTAAAGAGAATATGAAATGTCCTCAGATTTCCAACTCAGATTTTATCATTTCAAGTCTGAAAATGCTAATATTTCGTAGACTTCTTTTATAACACAGAACTGGCAACAACAAAAATTAAAGCATATATATAATATTAAAGAAAATGAACATCTGGAAAATTTCCATCACACAACAAATTTACCTCTCCGAGCCAGAAATCTAAATCTTTGACCGCAGCGATGTAAGTTCTCTGCTTATTGGCTTCCTTCAATTTCATCGATTTTTCGGTCGTTTTGTGCGTCAAGTATTCCCACTGATCCGCAATGGAAGCTAATCTTTTTTGCACAGCTTCTTCGGAGCCAGCGCACTGGTGCTTTTCAATCAGGTTGTTTCCCATCGCGAGCACGGATTGAATCCTGTCGGCGTTGGCCGCCAATTCGGCTTCAAAAGCTTGGTGCTTTTGGTGTTTCGACTGTATATTAGCCGGATCTTTGTAATTTTCTTCCGTGGCGAGCTGTAATTTCTCGGCGATCCAGTTTTCCATTTCATCGGCATCTCGAGAAAATTGCTGCAGAGTCTGGGACTCGCCGAGTTTCGAGCGTTTTTCGATCAGCGCGTCCTTCAAGTGTCTCCAGCGATCCAAAACCTGAAAAAAAGAAATCGTCATGAATTTTTCAACCCGATATACGCTCTGTACGTATCTTTGAAAAATGAAAAAATATTATTGATTTATCGCCAAATTCGATATAATATGTTTTGTTATCAATTCGGTATAATGTATTCTGTTAAAACTCAAGTAAAATAATAGAACTTTCACGAGTTCCCAAATTTGTCAACTTACATTGCAAGATTTTTGGACTTGATGACTAACTTACAAAAATGAAAGTCATAAATTTTTGTAGAAAATTCGTTTACAAACAAATTTATGACATTCGTACTGCCGTTTTAATGACGTTCAATTCGTATTTTGTTGAAATGGCTCATTTTTTGTAAACAATTCATTAATAACAAATTGTTTCGAGCAATTTGTGTAGAACACATGACTGAGGAACTTTTTAATTTTTCGGCTAATTTCGTTTATTGTATGAATAATGAATCGTTAGTCAACATTTGTTTATAACAAATTCATTACCGTTTTAATAAAGTTCAATTCCTATTTTTGAAACTGCTCATTTTTTGTCAATTCGTTAATAACGAATTGTTTAGAGTAATTTGTTTAGAACATATTCATTAGAAATTTCTCGATTTCTAATTTCAATTATTGTATGAATAATGAATTGTTAATCAAAATTTGTTTATAACAAATTCATTGCTGTTTTGGCATTCCTGAAAAAATATTTTCCTTTTTTTTTCAGGAAGTACTTATAATTCGTTTTGCCTATCAAACAACGAATCAACAATAAATTTAACCATCGAATAAACAATATGTCCATAGAACAACTGAAAATTTCAATACTTTCAATTGACATTCCTATAACTTACCAAACATTAAATGTTCATAATACTCGAATTGTTATAAACACAGTTTTTGAAATTCAAAAATATGAATTTGAAGATATTAGAATTTATCCATTCTAAAAGTTCGCTATTTCGGGTTTGCCATTTCTTAAAATTTCAAGTGAAATCCAACAATTTAGAACTCGCAAATTTTTAATATTCAAAAGTCGGTTCAACACATTAACAACAAATGAACTTTTTAAATGTTTGAACAGTTGCAATTCGCATTCACACATTTTTGTATTTTGTTGAACTAGGTTCGCATACAAGATCGAATTAGGCAAAGTTTCGAAAAATTTCAACATTTCATGAAAACAGAAATTTTTCAAGAAATTGGAAATAATCAATTGACTTTAAAATATTCGAAAATTCTTCCAGGTGCTAAAAATTTTGAAAAAATTTCAAAAATTTGGGAAATTTTTAAATATTTCGAACGAATCATAAAAAACTAGAAGGTATAATATTTTTTGAAGAATTTTAATATCAAAATTCAAAAAATTCAATTATTTTCTTTATTCATTTAAATGATAAAAATTATATATTCGAAAATCAAGTTGAAAATTCTAGAATTTCTCTATCATATGAATATTAGGGTTCAAATTATACAAAATTGAAAATTCCGAATAAGAAAATTCGACTAGAAAATATTCTACTTTTTTGTAAATTCGTTTCGCGTTTTTAATATTGTGTTGCATATCGTCGAAAAAAATATAAATGTATTGTAAAAACCAAAAAATATAGCACTGCATTGCCAAAACCCAATGTTCGACAATGCGAGTGTCTACTGTTAATGCACCCAGTAGCGCTTTTTTTCTCACCAGGTGGCGCCAGAAGAGATATGTACAGTATGTTCCATTAACTGCTTTCACCTATCGATATATCGAAATATATCGATCACCCATAAGCGACAATGTAAAATCTGATACATATAGATATACCCAAGATACAATATCGATATATCGATAGGTGAAGGCATTAATGGAACATACTGTACAGAGTCCATTAAATATAATTTCTCATTAAAAAAATCAAAAATTGAGAAAAAATTTTACTCACTTGTCGACGTCGTTCGTCAATCGGTTTGGACGCGTAATGTTCAGCCGCGATCAACTGATCTGCCAAAGTCTGCAAAGCCGCGATTTTTTCTTCGTGGGCGTTAATAGCCTTATCAAAGTCCTCGTGTTTTTTGATAAGCGCCTCGACGTTGTCGCTGCTGTCGACGGTATCGGCGCTACTGAGGAAAGCTTCGCGAGCGCTCATCCAATTTTCAGCTTGTTCGCAGTCCCTGCAGAACAATTGAAGTTCCAAATTTTGGTCGAGCTGCATACGTCGCTGGATCCAAGCTTTTTCCAGTTCTTGGCGGGCTTCAGCCATGGACTCCAATTTTTCTTGAATTTCCACACTAGCATAATGACCGGACTGCAAAAGTTGTTGGCCGAACATTTCGAAAGCTTGGAATGTTCCGTTGCGGGCGTCGATTTCCGTTCTGTGCTCCTGAAAAAAAAAAAAAAAAAAAAAAACTTCGTATCATTGTTCGTTAAAAAAATCGACAGCATCAAAAATACCGATTCTTTTTTTCAACTTTCAAGAAACTGCTGTTTCCTGGCGTACCTTGTCTTATAAAAGGGAATCGGTTACAGAAAATCACATGTTTGATAAATAAGAAAAGTCACATTCGCAAAAAGAACGAAATAATATGGGGAAAAAAAATGTATTATGACATTTACGAAAATCGCACAAGTCAAAATTTAATTTTTCTGTATTTTATTCACTTTAGGTACAAAAAAAGAACGTTTTTCTCACAAGTGAAGAAAAGTGCGAGTTTTTAAAAATTGGGCCATACAGAAAATCGCATTTTCTCCACAAATGAGGAAAAAAACACCGTTTTTTGCCCTGAGGTGAATAAAAACGTATTTTTGTTGCTTGGAAGAGCAGCCAAGGCAGTGACACGTAAATCAATACAAAATGGTTATTTGAAGGCCAACACTCGTACGAAGAAAAAGCTACAAAGAATGTTCATTCCAAAAACCTGTGGGACACTCACTATTTTTCAATGTAACATTTCTCATCAACTTTTTATCAAAGTATGATCAGTTTTCAAAATTGTTAGGTTGACAAAAAATGTATAGAAAAAAAAAAAAAAAAAAAAAAAAAAAAAAAACAAAAAAAAAAAAAAAAAAAAAAAAGAAAAAAAAAAAAAAAAAAAAAAAAAAAAAAAAAAAAAAAAAAAAAAAAAAAAAAAAAAAAAAAAAAAAAAAAAAGTTTGCTCTTGTTTTTGACTTCAAAAAAATTTGTTTCAATCGAAAGTAATCAACATATTGAAATTAAAAATGCCGAAAATAAAAGAAAGTTCTAAAATCTCTAACAGCATGTAGATCTTGTTATTTCAATGACATGAAAGTAAAAGAAAATGAAATAAGTAATACAAACTTTTATTATCCATCGTAAATATTTTCGTTGCCCTGATAAACATAATACAAAATATGATGCACTGACTCAAAATTCATCCAAACCTTTTATTTTTATGCAACATAAATAATATAAAATAATATATATATATGTTTATTCATACCCCTGGGGGGTCTTTGAGTTTACACATTTACACATTTATACATTTTGGCCTAGTTAAATAAATTTGTTAAAGTTAAAAGGAATGAAATTAAATTAAATTAGCTTTGAGTTACGTTAAGTTAAATGAGACTATTGCACGGGAACACGTACTGAGCGTAAGTTGAGTACAAATTAAACTATTAAACAATACAATAAAATAAAAACTGAAGACTATTTGATCTTGAGTACAAAATAATATATTTTTATACAAATGATTTTGGCTGGAATATCGATAAAATAACCTAAATATTTCAATATCTGACAATTTCAGCGATAAATATAAAAATAAAAAACCGATATAAATAAAATGATCTTCCAGAGAGTCCCACAATCACTGTTCATCTACCATAATTATTAGTAAAGAATTCAACTTCGACAAGAACTTTCGGACCCATACTCAAACACAGCGGTACCTGCGAAACGATCCCATATCTCGCGTCTATCTCTGTCCTGTGATTCTACAATAGGAAGACCATTCATGGAAAAATCGTATTCACGCCACCTCAACATCTACAAAACAAAAACACCCCAAAAACCTCAACCAACCTGGTGTCTCTCCAACAACGCCTCCGCGCCCGTAACATCGCCCGCCAATTCCTCCGAAGCAACCAAACCCATCATCGAATTGATCCAAGCCATGAGGTCTCGATAATCGCTCAGAAAACGTTGCAAATCGTACGAATCCAACAATTTCTCTTTCCTGCTGTTAGCCTTCGCCGTGAGCTGAGTCCACTCTTCATTAATCTCTTTCTGCTTCGCGTAAGTCTGATCAGCCGTGTCCGGATGCGACTGCATCAACCTGTTCGCGGTTTCGTCCAACTGCTTGATTTTGTCGCCCAAAGCCGCCAAATCGCGCTCCAGTCCTTCGTGTTTCCTCTGAAGCGCCTGAACGCTGCGCAAATCCTTGCCAAGATCGTCGTTGTTCAGCGCGGCGTCTTTTTCGCGAATCCAATCCTTGGTTTCGTCAACGTCTCTGTGGAAACGCTGAACCTCGTGAGCGGACCCGAGCTGGCTCGCGCGTTCCGCGGTCAACGTTTGCAGACTCGTCCATTTTTCGTTGAGGTCTTGAATCTGGGTCTGAATTTTCAACGCGGCTTCGGTTTGCCCGAGACTCATCAACTGAACCGCGATTTCGTTCATCTCGGCGAGACGCACTTCGTTGGCTTTCAAATCGGCTTGGAAGTCGTCGAACTTCTTTTGCATGACTTCGACCTGCTCCAGGTCTTCGCCAACGTCTTGGACCTGGGCGTGGTTTTCCTTATCCTTGATCCAGGTGGCCAATTCCGCGGCTTCGCGAACGAGAACGTAAGCCTTGGCGGTCTCGTTGAGTTTGTCCTGGCGCTCGCGCGCGAGGCGCAAAAGGTCGTCGTACTGGGCTTCGATTTGGGCTTGACGGGTGGCGATGGAACTCTGTTCCTTGGCGAGGTTTTGTTGAGACGCGCTCAAACCCGCATCGGGATCGATGCGTTTCACGTACGCTGCTGGGACGAAGCCTTGCCTGTTTGGAAATGTCAAAATCGTTGGTCATGATCGGTCACATTTTTTCCAGCATGGATAATTTGAACAAACAAATTTATGGAAAATGAAAATGTCATCAAAATATCAACGTGAAGTACAAATTTGCAACTACTTCGTAAGTTTGAAAATTGAGAATTGATACTAAATAGAAAATTTTTTCTTCCTTCCAAGAAAAAACAGCGTTCATACGCCACTGCCAGGGGGGGACGCAAAAAAAATTTTCGGGAAGGATTTTCGAAAAAAATGTTTCCTATTTTTCGAAATTCCGGGAGTTTTTTAACTTTTTATAATTTCTGCGATTTTTTACATTTTTGAGTTTCTCGTAATTTTTGAAATTTATGAAATGTGTAATATTCTCGTCATTTTTAAATCAGATTATTTAAGACATTAGAAAGTTTTTGGAATTTTCGAAAATTTTGAATTACCATAATTTTTGAAATCACTGAAATGGTTGGAATTTCTGAACTCTCAATTGTTGACATATTCGCAAGTTTTCTGAAATGGGGAATGTTCTCGTAATTTTTAAAATTTCCAAATTCTCGAAACTTCAAAAATTTTTGTACATTTTCGGATTTTGTGAAAAACTCGAACCTTCAAATATATAAGAAATGTTTGAAATTCCAAAAATGTCAGAAATTTTCTCAATTTTAAAAAATCTTATAATTTTTAACATATATGGACTTTACCAAATTTTACGAATTCTCAAAATTTTCAGAATGCTCCAATTTTTTAGGTTTATCAGATTCTTCAAGAAATTAGAAAGTTTTTGGAATTTTAGATTATTTCGAAATTACTATAATTCTTAAAATCACTGAAATCGTTGGAATATCTGAATTCTCAATTTCTGACTCATTCGCAAGTTTTCTGAAGTTACAAAAGTTCAATAATTTTCCAAGACTTTCCTTATCTTCAAAATTTACAAAATTCTCAATTTTTTCAAATCACTCAAACATTCGAAAATTAACAAAATGTCTCAAATTATACAAAATCCGAAAATTCCCAATTTTCAAAAATTTCACAGTCTTCGATATTTTCAGACTATTCCAAATTTTTACTCTGCGTTCGCCACTGCACTCAAAAACCCTCCTCACCTATCATTAACTTCGACCTTCCACCAATCCTTGTTATTCGAGTTCAGCAGTGTCAAATTATCCCCCTTCTTCATGGAAACCTCTCTCGGCGACTTTTCCGAGTAATCGTAAAGCGCGATAACAAGCTCTTTCCCCGCAATATCAATCGTCGGAGTCTCTTGCTGCCTGCAAGCCGTAGCCTGATCTTTCAAAGCCCCGATAGTGCTGGCAAAAGCTTCGAGATCGCTCACGAGAGCTTCGTGTTTTTTCAACAACGCTTCCGAACTGTCCTCATCTTTTCCATAATCCGGGTTCATCACGATCGGACGTTTTTCCTTCATCCAAGATTCGGCCTCGTTGGCGTCAGCGAAATACTGATGAGCTTGCAAAGAATCATCCAAATCCTTTTTTCTTTGACGAGCTTTTTCTTTCAAATTTCCCCAATGTTCGTCGAGCGCCGACAATCTCTGCTTTATTTCTTCGGCCGCGAAATGGCCTTCTTCCAACATTTTGGAACCGGCCTGACAAACGGCGGCGACCCTTGGTTCGTGGTTGTTGATTTCGGCGAGAACAGCTTGATGCTTCTTCTGCAGATTTTGAACGCCGATGAGATCGCGACCGCGATTGGTGCTGGCTGCGACGGGTTCTTTTTCGCGGATCCAAGCTTCTTCGTCTTCGATGTCGCGGAAGAGTTGTTGAACCTGGAGGGAGTTCAGGAGGCGCTGTTTGCGAATGCTCATGGGACGTTGCAGAGCCGAGTAGCGACCTTGGAGTTGCTCTTGTTTCGATTGAATGTTGTCGGCGTCGAAATGGCCGGACTCGACGAATTGTTCGGCGGCCTGGGCGATGCTTTCGATGCGGTCCGAGTGGGATCCGACGTCGGCTTCCAGGAGAGCGTGCTTCTTTTGCAGGTTTTGTACGCTTGTCAAGTCCTGAAATGCAAGTCAAGATTGTGACAATGCAGTAGATTTGGCCGTTACAGAACGAACATATAAAATTGAATACCATTATTTTCTCCATTACACTGTGCAACACGAATTTTAAAGTCGAAAGGTGACAGCTACAAAGGGTAGTATTTGACCCCTCGAAACGTAGTATGAAGCGATTTTTCTTGGTTCGCTCGAATAAGCGAGTTAATTTACATTGAAAATTCAAATGAGCTTCTATTGGTATTTCAGGTAATTTTTGTCCGTTTTTAATGGTTTAGAAACCAAATTTATATATTTTGGACACGTAGAATCCATTTTTTGAGTTACTTTACCGATAAATCGTTTAATTGTTGGTGTTGCATTTCTTACCGATATGTATTTGAATGATATTTGAATGACAATGGGAAGGCCATTAGTCACAGGACCGGTCGCCGTCTCCAGATTTACGGTGGAGAGACCAGTTAAAGGTTTCTATCTTCACGAAATGGAAAATTGAGCTTGATGAACTCGGCTTGAACGAATCTTTCGTTCGTTAATGAATAAAAATTGATATTCGTGGATGAAAATTGATCTATGAATTCTAGTTTTCCAATCATTTTCGACTTAACGAATAAATTCCGAATCATACTTTCTAGTCTTCGAACTTCTTGAAAAATGGCGAAAAAATTTCCAATTTCCGATGAAATTCGCATATTATTGTAACGAATATTCGGCAAATTTTCGGTTAATTTTGCGAATATTGAATAAAAATTATAATCAGTCGAAAACATTACTTTAACACCTTAAAAAATTCAGCTATATTAATTGAAAAGTAGAAATGACTTCATAATAACTTGGTGTTGAATTATTTACGCGATGTCAATAATTCCAAAAATGGTATTTTGATTGTTAGAAAAATGTGAGAACTCGAATTTTTTGTCGCCATTTTTCAAGATATTTAAAGACTCAAAAATATGATCCGTAATTTATTCGTCAATTCAAAAACGATCAGAAAACATGTATTTTATACATCGCACAAATATCAATTTTTTTTATTTATCAATTAAACGCATGAAAAATTTGTTGAAACCTCACTTTCTATTTCGTAAAGATAGAGACCTTTTACTATGACTAGTGGCCTTCCCATTGTCATTCGAAAATCATTCAAATACGTGTCGGTAAAAAATGCAACACCAACAGTTTTACTAATTATCGGTAAATCAACTCAAAAAATGAATTCTACGTGTCCAAAATATATAAATTTGGTTTTTGAACCGTTTAAAACGGACAAAAATTTCCTGAAATAGCAATAGACGCTCATTAAAATTTGTAATGTAAAATAACTCGCTCATTCGAGCTAACCCAGAAAAATCCCTCTATACTATGTTTTCAGGGGTCAAATACTACCCGTTGTAGCTGTCACTTTTTGACTTTCAGTTAAGACCCTGAATTTTGTCACACAGTGTTATCGTAATACTACAATGTTAAAATATTGTTGAGGAACGTCGTACATTTTCAAAAGAAAACATTTTTTTGTCAAATCAACCCAATTCACATACCTTCCCATAATCTTCAGACATGAGCTGACCCTCGACCTCGGAAAGCCAAAGTTCAATGTCCTCCACGGTCCTATTGAACTGCTGCTGCTGCGAAGCTTCCTGCAACTTAGCCCCCTTTTTTTCCGTCGCCTGGGCCAAACTTTTCCAAAGCCCAACGATGTCGTCGATCCTCGACTGTATCCTCTCGCTGGCGTAATGCTTACTGTCCACCAAATCCTGTCCCATTTGCACAAGCTCTACCATCCTGGACTTGTTAGCACTCAATTCCTGCTCAAAGTTCTGGTGCTTCTGCACTTTCCCATTCAAGTTGGTCGGATCCAGGTAACTGTCGTCAGTAGCAAATTTCAATTTCTCGTTGACCCAGCTTTTGGTCTCGTCGCAGTCACGTTCAAATTGCTGCAGTTTGTAAGCATCTTCCAACTTTTGCCTTCTTTGAGCCGATTTTTTGAGAAGCACGGATCGTCTCTCCAAAAGCATTTGCCTTCGCTGGGCGACGTCGTCGGCGGCGTAATGTTCTCCTTCGATCAATTTCCCGGCAAATTCGTCCAAAGCACGAATTTTTTCTTCTTGCGCCGCAAGGGACTTATCGAAATCCTCGTGCTTCTTGATCAAAGCTTCGACGCTGTCCAGAGAATCGCCAAGATCATCGTTAGCCAAAAAAGCTTCTTGTTTCGCCATCCAAGCGTCGGCCTGTTCCGTATCTCTGTAAAACAGCTGCAAATCCATGCACTGTTCGTACAGGATTCGCTTTTTCTCCCAAAGCGCCAGCAGGCAAATTTTGTCGTCGTCTAAAGAAGCCAGTTTTTTCTCGACTTCTTCGGCGGCGTAATGTTTTCTCTCCAGGAGTTGTTTTCCGGCGACTGTGGTGGCCTCGAAACTGTCGGCTCGTGCGTCGATTTCGCCCTTGTGCTCTTGGTGACGTTCCAGAAGAGCCTCGGCACCGGCGACGTCCTTGGCCAATTCGTCGGCGGAAATAATGGTTCGCATGTCGTTCATCCAGGACACCAAGTCGCGATAGTCGGCGAGGAAGCGATGGAGATAGTAGGATTCGTCGAGTTTCAAACGGCGTTCTTTAGCCTTGGCGGTGAGACTTTCCCAGGATTGAAGGATTTCGGCGCGTTTTGATCGAATTTGTTGGGAGTGGTCGGCTTGGTGGATGCCGGCGAGACGATCGGCTTCGGCTCCTAATGTAGCGACCTAAAATAACAATTATACTTGTCAAGTTACAATTATATTATTTCATCACTTTTTTCTCTAGGGATAACTGTATGTGAATTTATAATGTTATACAATATTATTTATCCAAAAAATAATTCAATCATTTTTAAAACAACTGAAAATAAATCGTTCTTAGAACAACTGAATTTATGGGATCGATTTTTTTTGTTGAAAACGTTTAAAACTTCATAACGATAATGAATAACTGGACAAAAGTATATTTTACTTTGTCCTCCAAAGCAGCCAAATCGCGTTCGATCCCTTCATGTTTCCTTTGAAGAGTTTGCACGCTGGCCAAATCGCGCCCAAAGTCATCCGAAGACAGAACTACGTCTTTCTCCGCGATCCAAGCCATTGTTTCGTCCGCATCGCGGTTGAACCTCTGGATTTCGTGAGCCCCGAAAAGCTTCTCCTGGCGCAAAATCGCGAGTTGCTTCAAACGCTGCCAACACTCGTTGAGTTCTTCTTTGCTTCGAATGATGGCGTCGCGTTCTGGGTGACCGTCGCGGAGCAACTTGTCGGCGAGTTCGTTGACCTCGGTTACGCGGTATTCTTGACTGGCCATGTCTTTTTGGAATTCGTCGAACTTTCGCTGCAGGACTTCGACGTGTTCGAGGTCTTGGCCAAACTCGTCGGTTGTGACAAAAGCTTCTTTGTCGTGGATCCAGAACATCACCTCGTCGCAGTGACGATTGAATTGAACGAGGACGAGAGCTTGTTGCAGCTTCAGACCCTTGTCTGCCAAACGGGAAAGCAGCAATTCCCAGAGGCGATGGAGCTCTTCTGCAAAATAAAAAATTCGGTTTTAACAAGGTTATTTTATTTTCCAAGAACGAGGTTGATTTCATAATGCGAAGGTACATGAAATTGGAAGTTGTTGAATTGGATTTTGTCTGCAATTTTGGGAGTAGAGGTTTTTGGAAAATTTGAGAATTAATTACGTTTTACTGATGTTTAAATTTGTTACCTAATCTTTTGCGAATGGTATCGCTGGCGAAATGTTGCTGAGCAATCATTTCAGTGCCAGTATTATCCAAAAGTACGATCGCGTTTGAATGAGCGGCGACTTCAGCTTCGAATGCTTGATGTTTCTGTATTTTTGCTTGAAGATTTGTAGGGTCTTTGTAGCTCTCGTCTGAGGCGGCCTGGAGCTTCTCGTAAATCCATCCTTCCAGTTCATCTGCATCACGTTTGAAGTACTACAAGGAGAAGATGAACGATAATTATGGTGATTTTGTTTATAGTGGAAGTAAAAATTTGTTGATTGGCTTGGGTCGAATCTTGCGTGTGTTCACAGAATAATATACACAAGTAGATTCGAAAATAATTGAGAAGTGTATTTTATTGGATATGTTGAAAATTTATCGAAGATTGTAAAATTTCATGAGTTTTGTCTAATGTATTTAGAAAAATAAAAAGCATCGATTCAATTAAAAACCAAAATTTGAATAAAAAGTGACGTTAGTGAAAATATGTGTTAGCAATACACTCAGGTTATGCCATTTTTTGGATTGTTATAAGTTTTTGAAAATTTTTGAAATTATTTCATGGAAAGTTTTTAGAATTTTCTAGTTTTTCTGTCCTTATTCTATCAAAATAATGACAGTTGAAATTAAAAATTTTTCCAAAGCATCATTTTTTTGATATTATATCAGTTTCTGAATTTTTAATGAGTTGCAACATTTTATTAGTTTTTGACATTCTTCTGAAGTTTAAAAGTAAATAATATAATTTAAAAAAAATCAAAATTATTATACTACATCAACATCAAAAACAATATAAATAAATAATTGCAATTATTCAAGACAAGTAAGCAATTTAAAATGAAATTTAATTGAAAAAAATTAAATAATGGTTTTATAATACAATGAAATGAATCTGAATAATTACTAGTCATTAAAAAAACACTGAAATCATATAAATTTAAACTATCAAAAATTATCTCAATATTAAATAATGTATAGTTCAATATTAAATGAATATTAATAAAATAGATGCATAAATTAAACATTTATAATATTACATTTTGATACAATATTACATTAAAATAAGTATCAATAAAATTAAGAATGAATAAAAAAATCAATATCAAATAAATACAATTAAAAGGGAACGAACATTACTTTAATGACGTGACATCAAAAAAAATTACTTAAAGACTGACATTATTAAACAAATCAACAACAAAAAATTACTAACTGCCAGTCATTAAGCACAAGTCATTTTCCATTATTGATTTATATGTCAGTGTTTATTTACTGTCTCAAAAAAGAACATCAATTAACAATTTTCAACTGACATAACTTACATAACTGACCTTACTTCAAAAACAACAACATGATTCAATAATATTTGTAAATACAAAATCATACAACCTCAAAGATCCCCAAGGGGTATGAATAAACGCATATATATATACAAAATCATACAATCCAAAATAAATTTGCAACTTTTTTCTCTCGATTTACATTCCAATCAATTATCACGTAAAACTTTCCAAAACAACAATATACCACACTGAAAAACAAGATGAGCAATTTTTAGAAATGATTCACAACACATTCTGTAATGTTTGCATACCAAGGCATAGACATCGACAAACGATAAAAAGTGCATCGCATAATTAGGCCGCAATTTTCCACCATTTATCTCACAACATCAAGGAAAATGGAGAAAATGCGTGCCTGAAACAATTCGAAAAAGACGTACCTGGAATCGACGTGAATCCTCGAGCTTGTCGCGCTTGTTCCTGGCTTCGGCCTTGAAATTGGCATAACGCCCAAGAACCTGCTCGCGCCTTTCCCGGATGTCCTCGGGATTTTCCAAAATCTGCACTTCCTTCGGTGTCGTGATTTGATCCATTTTTCGGCTGATCAAGGCCCAAGATGGCCGTGCGGGGTGTGGCAAACACTGCAAGCGAAAAAAATCAATATCCTGACGAAAGCTTCTTTTTTCAGCGTCGACTGCGGGGCGAAAATACGCACCTTTGATCAAACAATTTCTATTTTTTCCGTAATTTGCGTTGCACGGGTTCAAGAGAAATTAAACCACGAAATATCTCATTCGCGGTCAACGTTTTCCGGCACCGTTTGAGGCAGTTGAGGGGTAGGTGGGCCGGGGCGGGAAGGAGGGGGTGAACATCACATTCCGGAATCCCGGTGTACACTGGGTGGCGTTTTTCAAATGTGAGATTATGTTTGATATTGAGGTTGCATTTTTTTTGGCAATGACACCCGGTGCATGTATTAAATAAAGGGTTACGTCATTCGTTGATAAAATTTAGCAAGAGGCGTGGGCTGTCAATGAGATAAGGTTTAATTATCAGAGAGAATTTGAGAAGTAAAAATTTGCCATGCTTTATGAATAGCATAAAAATTGGTAGCTTATTTATGTTGATAAATTGTTTATATTAATTTGTAAATTCATGAATTTCGAAAGTATCAAATGCTTTTTTTTAATGAGGAGAATTCGGTATCTTGCAACTTTTTGAATTTTCCGCCTCATTGATCTTCCTTGTGTAATTTACACACTTGTTTTGAAGAAATTTTAATTTATCAAAGATGTATTCGAATTATTCAACTTTAATTATTTTTAACTTTTATTTTAGCCCGCGCGGATGCTGCGCGTGCGCAGATCAGCTATTGCTGATTGCTGACAGCTGATTGCGAATTCTTGTGATTTGACTTGTGATGATGCATTTGCATTGATTTGCATGCTGTAAGCTTGTATTGTATTTTCACATACATTATCTGTCATTATCGCACGTCAAACGCATCAAAACGCACTTGACATTGACAAACGAGAAAAAAGGAGTCTGATTTCCATATAAAAGTTGATTATCCTAGTGAAAAACAGGTAAATATAGTGATTTTTTCGCCGTAATTACAAAGAAACTCGACCAATTCGTCCGTGAATATGTTATATACATATACGGGAGCAAAAGTACATTTTGTTCAACTTTTTATAACACGGGAAGAACATATTGATTGTTCTCATTTCACGGGAAGAGCAATTTTGCTTTATTCGCTTCATGATTTATAACATAATTGGGAAATCAACCGAAATAAAAAAATATACGAAAACAGTTAACCTATAAACAAACAATATTCTCCAGCACTTTTCATTGTGATCAACTATACCTTTTTTTTTTTAAATCATGGACATTTTCGTTAACTTTCCGATTGTTTCTTCGTATTATAGATGTTGTCGATTTGCAAATTTACTAAGTATGACTGGAAAGTAGTTTTGTTAGGTTTTTTCGTGTTCAACAGGAAGTTGTGATTCTCGCAATCCTTGCGTTCTCGAACATTCTCATTTAATTGTGCAACATTGAATATACAAAGCTACAAATTTCATAAGAAAGATCGTACCTTATTCGACATAAACATTTAAGTACATATAAATTAACAATTTCTTTTCAGGGGACGAAAACCATGTTGGAAATAACTTGCAACGATCGACTTGGAAAAAAAGTCAGGGTCAAATGCAATCCTGATGACACAATAGAAGATTTGAAAAAATTGATAGCTGCCCAAACTGGCACCTCCTGGCAAAAAATAGTGCTTAAAAAATGGTACATGATCTTCAAAGATAAAATCACACTTAGTGATTGTATCCTTTATTTTACTAATAATTTAAGAATTTATTTTAATTTTGGGTTTCTTTAAAATTTAAAAATACCCTGGAAGGAATACGTAGCAAAATTTTCACTGTTGACATTTGTAGAATGCACTTTTTTAACGTTGTGGGATAAAATATAGTTTGGAACTAGTGGAACAACAATTTTTCAACTCTCGTGATTCAGCCTCAGAGCCGTTGAAATACTATTTTAATAAACATGATACATTATATGAAATTTTCATTTTTTCAATTCTTAATTGTTTTTGAATTATGCATAACTCAGTACTTAAACATTGGGTTTAAAAAACATAATTTAATAATCATTGTTTCATATTGTCCAGTAAAGTTGTTAAATTATGACCAAAAAAATTATCAACTTAAATAATTCACTAAAAATACTGCCAAGTTGAAATTTGTGGAACCCTGGAAAAATATATATAATCATTTTCAAACTGTACAACCAAAGAGTAACCCAAAGTTTCATTACTGAATTTTTTCAGTGTATTATTGAAGTTATATTATACGCCAATTATTATCCTTGACTACAGTTTTTTTTAGATGAAATTCACGATGGAATGAACTTGGAGCTATACTATCAGTAGATCAAGTTATCAATGTAAAGCAGGAACTGAATTCTTATGTATTGTATGATAAAAATTGACGATGTAAAAATTATAACCGGCAAAAAGCAAAAAAAATTGTCTGTGAAATAAATTACATTTTTGGGAAGACTTCTTCTATTTCGTATGAAAAGTTGTTTTAACTCTGTTGATTCGAAACAATCCGATAAAATCTCAATTAGAATTATTTATTACTCAACTGCAAAATGTAACACGTGTATATTATATAACAAATTATACAGAAATCGTGACAAATGAAAAATACTTAGTAACAATATTATTTGTTCGTATCTTTAGCCACTTAATATTCAAAAATATCGCGAAATAATGCAGTGTGCGTTCCACTACAATTCTACACATTCACAAATACTTTTCTCCAAAAACTGAGAACCAAGTTATTAGCGTCTTTGAAAAAGCAATTTTAAACTCTGTCTAGCGCCAATTGAGGTAAGTCGAGTTGAATTTTCCACATAACTAAATGATTAACAAAAATATTTTAATATCTTTACAAAAAATCAACTTCTAACTGCATCGCCGCAAATATCCGAGTCACGTGAAAACTCGTATTTACGTCGCAAAAAACAAACGTACATATATCTAAAAAATGCTCCATTCAGCGTAATCTGACTCCGCTCTTTTCACCCCATAGAAAGTTAGTACCTCGGTCTCCGATAGAGGCGCTGATGTCTAAGTTATTCTTGGTGTATACCATTCGCTGTCTCTCTCGCACAGCAGACCGAGTCTATGGAACAGCGCCTTTATCGGAGACCGAGGTACTAACTGTCTATGGAACAAGGCCTTATGGGAGTCGGACGACACTGGCTCCATTTCTCCTCGACTTACCCTGCCAGTTATTTCTATCTGAATTTTGATTCCGCACATTTTCAACGTCTTTAAGGTCTATAACCATTACCATATACTGATTGAGAAAAGCATGAAATACCCGTGAACAATTGCGTTATTCGCGAGAATTTCCGGTTTTTCTAATCAACGATGAGGTTTTGTTGTACGCAAGAGAAAATACTTTTCAAATAGCCTAATGTTAACGGACGTAAAACACTTTCCAGCAGCATTATTTACAAATAATCGTCGATTGTACATCTTTGGAATTGAGGCGGAACTCAGGTTGAAAAAACGCCAAGCCCATTTCCATCTGGCGTTTTCGAGTCATCGAGGAACTTTAATGCGGCCTTTTTAACAAACTCTCTGTCGTTCGAACGGGACTTTCAGCCTCAATGGTTACCCTGCCACGATTGCTGAGGAAATTTTTGATCTGCTGTACTATCAAATCGATGGCCACTGAAAAATAAAAAAATAAAACCATCATCAATAAAATCACAACCCACTCAAATATTTAAAAAATGTCAAACCAATTATTATCACGATGTATATTTCTTCAAAAAAAGTATTCTATAAAATAAAAAATAAAACCATCATCAAGAAAATCACAACACACTCAAACATTTAAAAAATGTCAAACTGATTATTATCACGACGTATATCTCCTTAAAAAAAAGTATTCTACAAGATAAAAAAATGAACCATTCGAATAAAAGATTCTTTTTATTTGCGTAAGCTACCTCAAAAGTACAAGTTTGGTATACAAGTTCACTCAACAGAAAGTACATTGATTCTTATTAAAAATCCGTGTGCAAGTTCGCGGACAAGATTTACGTCTTTCAAGATCAGAAATACGATACAAGACATTGTGTTGCACATTTTTGGATACATTATTTCAGTCTTTTTTTTAAACAAATTCCACGAAACGAGTTTCGTGATTTGTTGTTACTTTCAAAAATACAAATATACTCAACAAATTAAGAGCATTTGGCAAAAAGCTTCGGTAGTGCTTTTGTGTAAAAATACATTTTTACAATTGGGATTTGACATGTTTTTTTCGATTAGACAAATAATGTCCGGCAGTATTTCAATGGACACTTTGCAGTGTCATCGTCAGATATATTGTTTTCTGGGACAACATCGCAACTCTACAAACACCTGCATGTAAGTACATGATAATTATGCAGATCTCATGTTCTTGATAAATTATTAAACTAATGCTTTGTACGGGCTTCGTGCGAGTGGGCATAGCTAACGGTAGTAAAATTAAAATTTTCTAACCAACATAATATATTGGAAAAAATAATGTATCACGTCCTTTTGTACGTAAAATTCCTGCCAAATTTGGAAATTTTAGCAATTTGAAATCACCACGAGTCATAATGAGCACAAAAGAAATGAATACTGGAATTTTAATAATTATAAATCGTTGTATTCAACTTCATTTCTATTATCACAACATAACGTAATTATCGTAAAATCCTAAGAAATCGAAATTATTTACAATAGTTAACTTTTGGAAAATAGAATTGTAACATTATCAAAATAATAAATTTATAACTAAGCAAGTCAAATATGTACATTTTTCGAGCAAGGAAAAATAGCTCAAGAAAACTATAATTTCGAAAAAATGCTGATCACAAAATTTGAGTTCTAAAGTGACCAAATTTCAAATTCTCGAAATTTCATGAACACAATTCTTATCATCAGTCCCATCCCTTTCATTTTTTGCATTGGTTTGTGTGATGTGCAAAAATTAGGGAATCCATCACAATTTCGATAAAAATTATAAATAAAAAAAAAAATGTTTCTTACATAGTTACGCAATTCTGATCTGATCATTTTTATCAGCAACAGTTTAAAAACATTCAAAGTATTGCAGAAATTTCATAAAAATAGGAATCAAAACGTTTTTGAAAAAGAAATCTCAAAACATTCCAGGGACTCCAAATGTACGAATTCAAAATAATATGAGTCAATATATATAATTTACAAAAATATGCGAAATTTGTCGAGAAAAAAAAAAGATAAAAACTCTGAAAACACATCGAAATCTATAATTTCACCAAATGAAAATTCACCAAAGATTTTTTCAAAAATTCTTCCCCAAAAAAAGAAACAATATCAAATTTTTAGTCAATATATATTATAATTTACAGAAATATGCAACATTTGTCGAAAAAAAAAAAAAAAAAAAAAACAAAAAAAAAAAAAAAAAAAAAAAAAAAAAAAAACAACAAAAAAAAACATAACAAAAAAAATAAAAAAAAAACCAAAGATTTTTTCAGCAATTCTTCCCCAAAAAAAGAAACGATATTAAATTTGTACATGTCAAAAACACTTGCAATCGTTTCATCAAAAACATAGATACTAGTTTTGAAAAGTTCGAAAATTTTCGAAAATCGGAATCGAAAGACTAAAATAATTCATTTAAAATTCGACTTCATTTCACAATACGCGCCTGAATAGCAAAATCCAGCCTGCAACTTACATTGGTAAGAATTTACGAACCCATTAAAAAAATCCGAATCAACCAAACTAAAAAAAAAATTGTTTTTCCTTAACATGGCGAAGCCACTCGCCAAAGCCTATAACGCATTTGACTGATTTTCTATATGCGTGGATGGGTATAACAATAAATCGAAGTGTTTTCAGATGGCTGAAGCCAGTCATCTGCTGAGACTGTCGGATGAAGTAGAAGTGCGCCTATGCTGGGGGAGGTATGGATGCTGCCCGGATGCCGAGTCATCCTTTTTCGAACGCAAAATGTCCCAGATGTGGTGCATTATGAGGTCTATCGCCACTGGAACACATACAACAACCAAACCATGTATGCTTTCTCTTCTCCTTTTTTCCTCTACTTATCATACTCGCAACTTGGCGTTGTACTATCGCAATCATCAGTAACTGTTGCAAAAAATCGACTTTTCGAACGCAAGATCAAAACAACTCGGTATTTTGAGAAAAAACTCATCTCGAGATATGTTCTAACGAATTTTTTGGCGAAATTTCTATACTATATCAATTGTTTGTAATTAATTTGTTATCAATATATGGATCATATATATTGTATAATATATTATTAATATGATTTATAATTATATTATGTATGAATAATATGATAGTAATATTTATTATAATATGTATAAATTTTATGATAATTATTATATGTATTATATTATATAATAATAACATTATGAGATTATTATAATAAATATATGATATTTATACATATAAATGTATACATTATATATATATATATATATATATATATATATATATATAT